>HE671853.1:12661-26497 GCA_000313835.2 Heliconius melpomene melpomene
TGGATTTTGATGTTTGTTAAGTGTTATTGTTGGAGGGTTGTGGTCTTTGTCCCCCACGAGGACCAGTCGGCTTGGGGGAGGTTGGTGTTTTCCTGTTACTATACTTCCGGTTTCTTCGTTTGGTTTTTGTTTCCGTTTGCCGATTTTTAATTGCTATTGCTTATTAGTGGATATATTGGAAAGAGAGTGAGATCTTGAACGCATCATATCGAAAGCATTTGTCCTATTGGACTTGAAAAAGGATGCAGTTTGTTGCTTCTTTGGCTGGTTGTTAGAAGATGTGGGCGAGGCAGATGTTAATCTTTTCCTTTTCTCTTGGTTGCTGTTATTCTCTTTTACTATTAGTTTATCATACTTAAGGTACGCTATGTTGCCCTTTTTCCTTTCTTCAACCAATTCTGCCTGCAAAGCTTTCCTTTTTTCTAGGACTTCTTTTGAGTAATCTTCTGTAACATACATTTTTCTTCAGATTTTTTCGATTCTTGATAATTTCGTTTCTTTTCCAATTTTTTGTAAAAGAGCATAGTACAGGTCTTGGCTTGTTACTTTCTCTGTTTTTATTTCCCAAGCGGTGAATTTTATCGACCTCATAATCTTCTATTTTAATATTTATATCAAACTCGAGATTTTCCTTTACTGTTTGTATTAATTCAGACGTGGATGTTTCTTTTTCTTCTAAACCAAATATTATAATGTTTTTACTCCGTTCTCCTCTTTTTAAATGTTCCACTTCTTTTTCTAATTTTTCTATCTTTGATTTTAGATTCTTGTTTTCTTCTTTTATAGGTATGAGGTTTTCTTCTAATTTATCCATGACACTTTTTGTGATAGACTCCTTTAATTCAGCAGTTTGGTTTTGCATCTCAATTTTCATTTTGTCAAATAGTATTTGAAATTGCCCTTCCATTGTATCTTTGCGTGAGTAGGAACGTATTGGTAGATAATAGTAGAAAGTATTTTTTGTAGTTGGCAGCACTGACTGTGATGTCAGTTCTGTTGACGTTGATATGTCAAATATCAATGAAGGTTACCGTTTTGTTTTCTAACCTCAAACCACTTATTATCTTGAGCTTCGTATTATTTTGGAAAACTCCAATGATCACGCCAAACCAATTATTTATAAAGCACTATTCGGTGTTTCTGTAGAAAACTATAACTATACAGATATTTAGGGATCGTACAAACTATTTTAATCACTAGTTTTCTGCTGGAGATAATCACTAAGGTGTTGACAGTTTTATACCGGAAACGGAAACCTTATTTTATTGCACTATAGACGCAAATATTACAATATTCATTCTTCAAACACAAGTCGACACAAAACACTTTTTCACTTTCATTAGTTACACAAAGTCAAAGGGAAGCCTTGTGCGTTCGGCGTTCTTTTGTGTTCTTTTAAAAATATATATAACTATACATAGGCAAACGTGGTTTAGCGGGTCAGCGCTCGACTTTATACGACGGTCGTAGGTTTGATTCTCACTTAGAGGAATAACTCAAACAAAGCGTGTCTGTGAGTTCCACCACTCAACACGTAATATCTCGAATATTGGGACGAAAAGTGGGGAACGGAGTGTCTCACTAGGCTACCTCTGCCTACTCTGCTATACGGAATATAGCATGAAAATAATTTAATTTATACCAATTAAATTATTTTAGTATATTACTAAGCAATCGATTATATAAAAGTGAAAGTAGGCTTATCACGGACTTTACATAAAACGAAGGGCGAAGGGATCTTCCTGTGCCCAATTTATCCATAAATATTCCACCTAATCTTCTTGATATTGCGTTTTGAGTAGAGGAATTCAACGTTGCATTTATCTTACCATATAAAGAACTACGTTATTAGTATTTATATATGCACACTCCCCTTAGTACAAATTGAACCCACAACCTTATCGATCACGCGTAATGCCTTTCAAGATCTTCCACAGTCACCAATGATCCATTTTCTCTTCCAAATTGCATATCGATATTCCTATCATGTACCCCTAATAGCTCCTGATGGACTTATTAACAAGCCATTAATTGTACATTCTCGAAACAGGTCCTCGCGTCGTGGCGGGGTGAGGCAATCTGATTGTAAACGCGATGACTACGGGTTCAGTTCATTCCGGGGAATGATTACATTTAAATTACTTTAGTTTTTACGCTCCAGTAAACAAATCACGGCGTTAAGTTTCGCCACTCAATGCCTTGAGTTTTGCCACGCTAAGAGATAAGATATCCATTAGATATCCATTAGATTAGATGATAAGATCCATTTACAGCATTTTTTATAAACGTACCTAACGTTACTCGGTTGACATCCCCTCCATGACAGAAAAATATCTCATGAAACTAAAGTGATTACACCCTCACCTACCAATGGGTAGGCTATCAGATAACAATCATAAAAACCATGGCTGCCAACCGTCATAGCACAAAACATGGTAAAAATCTAAATCGTCCCTATTCCCGGATGCCCTTAATAAGTAAAATTTTATAATTAAACTAAACCATATTTTCCTCAGGTACCACCAATAGATTACCTCCGTCAAGTAACTCTGGACCTCGGGGGAGAAGGTGTCCTCGGAACTGTTAGTGATAGGCACATGATAAGGAGAGCGCCACCAACTCACACTCCTCAAGCGAAGAGCAGCGTCAGGACTTTGATACGAAGGTTTAACGAAGTATGTGGTTATTTTGTTATTTTTATTAGCGTACTGCGTTTTCTCTTGTTACCAAGACGAGCAAATAAAAAGAACTCGGGAATTCGGCGGAAAATAGGGAACGGTGTCTTGATGGGGAAGGAGTGTCTTAACACTAACTTCGCAAGTTCCCTATGCTTACCCGGCTGTGTGGGATACAGCGTGGAGCTAACAAAAATAATTCTTCTTAATCCTCTCTTTAGATACAAACGTGAAACTTAATAATTAATTACCTTTTAAAACGTAAGAGCTTTTCTAAAGCTCCTGCGAAGATATAACATTCAATATTGTATGAATATATCTAAATTATAAGTCTCGTAATCGTAAGGATTAAACGATTAACACAAAATTCCATAGAAACGAGTTGCGAGATAAAAAATTCAAATTTCAATTAACTTTATTCTATTTATCCTGAATTGTATCTAGTTAACTGTTGCTATAGCTTCTGTTTGGTGTTGGGTCAATTATATTGTCAATTTTAAGCCTGTATCCCGCACATAGGATCGAGTAGGCAGACGGAACCTGGGAACACAACTTTAAGACACTCTGTTCCCATGAAGACACTTCGATCCCTCAATTTCCGTTGAATTTCGGACGTATTGCGTATCGAGACGAGAAAATAAAAATATTAAATATTTTATTTTTCGACTGGGAATCGAACGAGCAACCTGTCGAGACCTTGTAACCCTGTGCCACGACTGGCCTTTGTATCGTTTTAATAAGTTAATTTTATTGCTAGGATACCCTCTCGGGCCTGATTGATTAGTGACTCAACTGATAACGTTATTAAGTGTCGATGGAAGATTGATGGTGGCCTTTAAACAAAATAGGATGTTAGTTAACTTCCAGGGTATAACATACTTGTTACTCATTCACAGTACGCCCGTCAACGGTACGTCTAAGGTTGTGGATATGAGCATTATTCTGGAGAATGAAATAGGCAAGGGAATGTAATGACACTAAGTTCTCTCTGTCTACCCTGCCACAGAGGAAAAACCTGAAACTATTTTTTAAAAAAATCCATGAAAATGAAGGAAAAATTAGTGTTTTACTCGTAGCGCCACAACAACCTCAAATAAAATCATTGTCTTTCAATGCCTTTTTCATCGTCATTATCAGAGAGCGAACCGAACAGGGAGTTTTGAAGCGAAGCGAGCAAGCCTTCCTAGTACATAAATATATACGCATCGCATAAGTAGATTCAAAATCTTTCTTTATCTTACGTGGACATTAAAAGAACTGATGTGATATCAGTGCTCAGTGACCCAGAAAATGTCCATCAAAATGTCCGCGAGTGTTTGATGATGTCATAAAACTAGTAATTTAGCGTAGTTTATATACCTAATGTAAGATAAGTGTGAGTTCTTGGCATTTTTCTATTAAGGAATGGGAAATGAACTCATTATCCCAATAATGAGGTCAAAAATTGTTTTATCATATTTCAACTTTTTGCATTGTCCTCAAACCGAAGTCAAAGCCAAGGCAAAGGCTGTAAGCTATATTACATCACGTCTGTCGCTGTTCCTGCGGTTAGAGATACCTCCCGCCCTTAGAACGTGTCATGTGTCATACACAAAGAGTAATAGAAAAAGCTAATGAAACACTTATGAAATGAAATTAAGCTGAAAATGATAGAGAAGAATGGGAAAATGAAAAATATTATATTAACTTTTTCAATTTTTCGAAATCATAGGTAAATATAGGAAGCATAGGAATGGAATTTTAAGGTATTTCAATTTGCGTTTGTATAAATAACTATTAAAAATATCAAATATAAAATCAAAAAATCTTTAAATGAAAAACACTAAAGAAAACAAAAAAATAAAACTAAATAACATAATTATTCACACATATCGATAATATTACAAGCATCACTACACATTCTTAATGTCGTCACGCGCACTTGTCGCTAGATATTGTTTAGACAGCGACACGCTAGCTGCTAGGTGAATATCGGGTTACCAAAAATATATATCACAATTATAAAATGACTGACTATTTGAAGTAGACGCTAACGTGGTACAGCGGCACATATTCTATACGGAAATGTGACGGTTACTGCTTCAATTCCCATTCCTGGAAAGACTGTCTTAGCACTAGATCCCACGTGTCAGTCAAAGTCAGTCACATGTCAGTCAATATTGTGAAACAAATATGAATCTACAAACATTGTACTATATGCCATATTAGCACCAATATATTAATTGATATTATAAGGTGGATGATTGTGTTAAATAGTTATTAAGAAAACGTATAAAACAATTAACGTAGCGGGATATTCAATTTTTTATATAATTTTTTATAGGTTTTCCTAATAATTATTTTTCTTTCTTAAGTGTGGAATAACATTTTAAATATGTTGAAAAGTTTGTGTTTGGTTGAATGCGCTAATTTCAAGAACTATTGGTTTTTAATTAAAATTATTATTAAAATATTTTAGTTAGTTTATATAGGAAGGTAGGCTATACTAGATAAACGATGCTCACAAGTAAAAAATAGTATAAATATAAAAAGCTAACATCTCGGTTAACTTAATGGTCGCCACATCAGTATCTAACGTGTACGTTTATTTAACGTGTTCCTGAAGAGAGCACGTGCCGCCATTAAGCATTTACATAGTGATGTGCTGTGGCAATAAAGTATCGATATTTTATTGATTTGTATAATTTTCATCTCGAATAAATTTACTTATTTAATAAGTATTGAATTTTGCTTTGAAATATAAATGCATGTTTCATAAAAACAAAACAAAGAGTGGCGCTCAAATATTGCTTTTTTTTACTATGTTTTAATATAGATGAATATTACACAAGTTCTTTATGATTTAATAAAACGAAAGAACCTATTATTTACTAAAATATCATAATAGTGACCCTAGAGCTTACATTTTGTTCCCCACGCAACTGTCAGTTTTGGAGACGTTGCAAATTGAGTGATGGAATTCAATACCGTGGCTTGTCTTGTTACTAGAGCAGGAACATACAAATATTTCCTCTGAGTGGAAATCGAACCCCCAACCGTCGTGCTTACATTCAAATATCATCAACAATTCAGGTATTTCTTTTATTATAATGAAAAATATCTACTTCATGCTATTCTTAAGAAGCATCAAGATCCATTCAAAGTTTCCGCAACAGCGGCGTGTATTCATTCGGCCTGCGAAGCAATTTGTCGGGACAAGAGCTGAAATTCTAGAATATATTTTTATTTAAGAGTAGGTAATGTTTTAATAAAATAGATATTTTCCTTATTATACTTGAAAATGTTGAAAAAGTGATAATTTCTTGTCTATTTGAAGTTATTTTCCATGGAAAGCGGAACTTAACGCCGCAATTTTTATTTTATTATACCTTTACAAAAATTATATTTTCTTAGCTTCACGCTGTATCACACAAGCTATATACACACAAGGTATTAGTGTCACATACAACACTATAACAGAAATAATGGTATTTCCGAGACGTTGCGCGGTAATCAACATGGCGAGTAATTGAGAAGTGTCACATACAGCAGTATAATAGATGGAGAGTGATGATATATCGATAGAAAGAACATCACTACTCCTCAAGTCCTAACCTTATAATTATCCTACTAATTCAGTTGATAATTCTCGTCCTTGGCCATTACTTGGCTATCCGATCTCATTGTAAGGAGATTTTGTTAGAAATTAACTTTATTTCTTAATTATAAACAAAGATAACTGAAGCTTTTTAATTATGTAAAATCAACAAGGGATGAATTATAAAAGAAATTAAAAAATATATTATTAGCCGACTTCTTCTTCGTTCTTTTGCCAACCACAGCAAAATTACCCTTAAGTATATAAACCTTAACTAAATAAACCTGACGTTTGTGGGTTCGATCCTCACTCGAGGTATCGAGATACAAAGGACCCCCATTCCCGGGGTAATGGTATTATTTTATTTTCATATACAATACCGCGCATCGCCTACCAGTGTTTTTAGGGGAATGATAAACGAGATTTTCTATTTTAAGTCTCTAAGTCCGAACAAGCAAAGATGCGGGCGACGACTAGTATACGTATAACTAAAATTTCTATTAAAGCCTTAGACAAGATCAAATGATGAATATCTCCTAACAATACATGTCACACACACTCAAAAAGGACGGTGGTCGATTTTTCGGAGGCACCTTATATAAGCCTGAAATTCTGAAACCCGGTTCATATTGAATATTTTATATTTATTTTTTCGGCTTTTTTAAAATGATTTTATTAAATAATATTTTATTTTGTTTTTATAATGATTAAGACGTAAAATGGAAATTCCCGTATTTTTTCGTTTCCACAGCATCGTCTATCCGCCTGTACCCTTCCTAGCTTAGCCTATACATCAGCACTCACTCAAGAGTAAATAAGAGTAAGAGAGAAAGAATTTTATATATAGAGATGAATCATCCACGCTTTTGTCAAGCAACATTGTCGCACTATCGACACGAGGACCATCAAACCCGGTCTCCAGAGGACATTATTGATTCAGACGAAAGGTTTAGCTTGAATGTCGCTGGCCATCATCGGGGCAGTAAATTTTATGTTTTATTTCCAATGGAGGTAGTTTAAAAGTATGTTTTATTATCTTCCACGTGTATCCCACATATAATAGGGTAGGTAGAGGAAACCTAGTATTAAGAGACTCCATTCTTCTCACTTCCTCCAATTTTCGATAAATTGCGAGAGCGGAGAAATGAAATTATTCAACTCTTACTCCCTGGCACAACGTGCTTAGATTAGCAAATACTATTTCCTGTTATTTTCCACTACTACCCTGCTACTGTACCGTCCAGTACAAACTGACATTTATACGAAATCTGTCAATAGCATTTGGGTCGTTATTCTTATCTAACTAAAGATTTCTAAATAGTAAATAGATTTTCTTTTATTCTGAAAATTTCTAGGGTTATCCCCGTCATTCATCTAGACTTTTTTTAGCTTCACATTGTATCCCAAAAAACATTGTAGGCGGAGGGGACCTGAGAACCTACTGTTAAGATATTCTGTTCGCATTAAAATACTTTCGTTTCCCTCTTTCCACCGAATTCTAGAAGCATTACGTGCTGAGTGGTGGAAATCAACCCCGCGCTTTGTTTCGTTACCAGACCAAGGAAAATAAAATATTAAATATCCTCGATTATCGAATCGAACCTATAACCTGTTGCGTTTACAGTTTCACTATTATAATATATTTCTTTGTAAAGAAAGATGGGGTGATTGAACCTATATTCACTGCAGTCGAACACTATTCCACTGCGCCTCAATGGTTTTAATTACGTATCCACTTCATTCCCCAATACAATATTCCACTTACTAATAAAACAAACTTTTTCATTCTCATACAATATATTGGTTTACTTAATTATGTAACGTAACTTTTTGCTTAAATAAAATAAAGGAATGCCCACGGGATATGGAAAAATTGTTATATTAATATACAAATCAAAAAGAACAAAAGCGGCCGTCTCTCTTCTCAAGCTGGCTTGGTTGTGGGTTCAATTCCTAATAGGGGGAATGAATTATTTTGATTATGCTATACATGTGCTTAAGATAAATAAAGGAGGCTAAAAACGTAGGAAGAAGCAAGTGATCTATATTATTTTAATCTAAGTTTTACTCTGTATCTTGAAACAAACATCCACTTATTGTGAAGATTTTGCGTTTCCCGAATTCCTCTCAATTCACGAGACATTGAATGTTGAGTTGCGGAACTTAACACCGCCTTCTGTCTTCTTTTAGTTCCGCATCGACCGCTTCGATCGATCAATCAATCGATCGATTTATATAAATCGAATGTTAAAGCTCGATAATCAAACAAAGTAACAACCAACCACTTTTTAAGAAATTATAGCGGCAAGGAGGCAAAGATACCAAAAGTCACTCTATTCTCCGCTGTCAGCCTGATGCTATAAGGAATCTGAACTATAATGTAAGCTAGGTTTCAATTTACATTTCCCCGTTTCAACATAATGTAAACGGTGTCCTACGACCCATATTTGCATACTCTACATGATCCGATTACAAAGAACGCTATTGGTTAGTAGGGTAACTATAAATTAGGTTGTTTTAGGAAAATATACAAGTATCTTTCACTATTGTAGCGCAATGGAAGTCTGGTCAAATAATAAAGTTTGAATGTACGAGATTTATTATAATAATATTTTTTTATCTTCACATAATACCTACATTTAGTATGTTATTTATTAAAAACATAGCTCCAGACTGAAAGCACGATGTTTGTGAATTTTGAAATGTGAATTCCCTCTCGAAGCTGATTACATTTAAATTATTTTCATTTCCCACTCTGTTAGAGCAAGCATGGCGTAGATTGCCGCAACTCACTATGCGATATATGAAAATTCAATGGAGAGTGGAGAATGGAGTCTTAAACACAAGTAATCTCCGCTTGCCATCGCAATTCGTGAACTACTAACTAGTGCATGATAGACACAACTCAAGACCACACTCTATCTTACCAGAGCGAGAAAATGAAAATGCACGAAGAACATGAAAGTTACTTAAAGTTGCGTAATAAAAAACACTTGTCCCATAACTTCAAAAAGCTGTGTCACACCACATGAAAGGTTTTGGTATTATAGCGAGCCCTTTTCTAGTTCCCTGGATAATGTAATCTCCGGTAATGGCGGGGTTTTAATCAAACAATATCAACAGTCACTTTATGCGTTATAAAATTTGAATAAATATACTTTGAAAGCCTTTTTCGGATTTTGATTAGGACTATCATCTTCAGAGTTTTTCCCGCATAGCAACTTAGGTCGTTCTCCACGCATCGTTCGAGACATTGCGTGTTGAGTGGCGGAACTTAACGCCGTGGCTTGCTTTGTTGCCAGAGCTAGGAAATGTAAATAATAAATCCGCCGAGTGGGAATCGAATCAACAAAGAACGTATCGGCGATATTTGTGAATGTTTCTTAAGAAATGGCTAGACATTATATAGGGATAAATAGCCCAAGTATTTGCAAGATATATCGAGAAGCTAAAAGATCTGCAGGAACCCGATCGTGCCTCTCTATCGCTTGTTCCGCTCTCGCTCACACGCTCAGTTCAGAAGTAACGTGACAATGAGTCATGGTTTTTCGTGATTCCGGCTTTCAACGATTTAAAAGACGTTGTCACATCAAAAAAATATTTAATCGCTAGAGACAACTTCTGTAAATACGAGTATCTATGTATGTTAATACATGTATGTATGTATGTATGTATGTTGTTCTAAAGAATCAGGTCAAGATAAAAAAAAACTGAAAAATGAATGCTTTCGACGAATTTATAGGTGCACTTATGGTATTTCAAAACGTTGTTCAATCAAATATACAAGTAACTTTTCCAAAACAAAAACTAGAACGTGTGGCTGTAAACGCAACGGTTGTGGGTTCGATTACCTCTCGAGGGAATTTTTGTTTTCTCGCTGTGATAAGAAAACAAAACGCGGCGTTGATTTCTACCACTCATCACACAATGTCTATGTATTTTTAAAAGCTTGAAAATTTATCAGTTCATTTCTTTAATTAAAACGGTTTTAGTAAGCTTATATTAATTTTAGTATGGTCAAAGTGGATTACTATAATAAAAATTGATAAATATTATTATGAAAAAAATTGATAATATTCTAAACATTTTCTTGTAAGTGCTTTTCTACATACTGAGCGCCCTTAATGCAAAACGCGACGTTGAGTCGCTACTTACCTTTGAACTTCGAAAGTGAATAACGGAGAATCTTAACTCTAGGCTCTTTCTGCCTATCCTGCTATATGTTCGCATATCGATATACAGCGTGATGCCTTAATATATTTCCTGTAGCTTTATGCTGTTTCCAACACGAAGTAGGGTAGGCAGAGGGAGTTTGGGAACCTAGCCTTACTATTTATTTCAATTGAGTTTTTTTTTTCTTATTTTATGTACAAAATATTAGGGTTACGGAGTAACCTAACACTACTTACTTGTAGCTCTTGCCTTACACGCACGTGAAAAGAAAAAAATAACTACCCATAATAAAAAAGTCTCAAAGCTTCAGCAGAGGCAATTTAAACTTGCGCGAAAACTATTTAAGTTTTATGTGGAAACTTTCTAGTTCCTCATAACGTGTTAGGCTTTTACCTTACTTTAGTCATATTATATACTTATACTGAACCACAGGTCTATCTGGCAACGCGACGGTTGTGGGTTCAATTCCACGGAAACGAATAATTTATATTTTCATTGCCTCGCTCTGGCAGCAAGATTAAACGCGGCGTTAAGTTCCACCCACGCAACGCGAAATGTTATGAAAATTAAGCAAAAACTGAGGAACGGAGTGTCTTACCACTAGCCTTGGTTTCCTTTGACTATTCTGCTATACGTGGAATACAACCTGCAACTATATAAATTTATTTGATTCTCTTTTATAGTATTTTTTTAACTTCACTCTATATCCTACATGCACATAGCGGGATAGGCAGAGGGAACCTAATGCTAAGACAATCCGTTCCATACTTTCTGCGGAATGGTCAAGACGTGTTGAGTGGCGGAACTCAACGCTGCGCTTTATAACCTTACATAATGTATTAATGAAAAATAAGCTTCACGCTGCTTCCCGCATATAGTAGGGTAGACAGAGGGTACCCAGACCACAACCGTTGCGTTTACACGCTTGTGCCCCTGCGCCAAATAAGCTCAATAAACATTAATATTAAATATAAACCGGGTTTCAAAGGTTTAGGCTTACGAATACATGAGAAGCCTTCGAAAAATCGACCACAGCCCTTTTCGAGTGTGTGTGACACATACACGTACCTTTTGTTAAGAGATATTCATCATTTGATCTTCGCCAAGGTTTTAATAGGAATTTAAATTTATACGTTATTTCACGTACGTAGGTTATTATGGTACAGTTGAAAAGAAAGTAATGCGGTGGTTTTGGATTCGATTCCTTCTCGGTAATCTAAAAAAATAATAACAACCAATATTGTCATGGGTAGTGTCTGTGTAACTGTGAAGGAGTTGCCTACCGAGGGTTCCGTACTAATTTCATGACATAAATCAACAGGAACGTGACTAATAAAAATGTCCAATTTAAGTTTGGACGTATGCAACCCTTTTATATGAAATGAACTACAAATATATATTGCAAACGTTATTTCGTGATATACGCTCACTTTATTAGGGTTCTGTACCTCAAAAGGTAAAACCGGAAACCTTATAGGATCATTTGGGTGTTCTTTCGTCGGTCCGTCAAGATCTCAAGATTTTTTACCTCGCGTGGAGGTATCGAATGAAATTTATATTAAATATTCAAGTCAATAGTCAAAGCACAGAAAAAAAAGTAAATTCTAAGTCAACACAATTATAGGATACGAGCGTTTATGCATCGCTTTTGCTGTATTTTGTAAAAAACCGCCGAGTAATCAAAACTAGTACTACTACAGGTTCTACAGTAATGAACTTTGGTCTAAAGTGAAAACTTAATATACAAACAAATAAAGGAAAAAAATATTTTGAGACACAGAATGTGAAAAACTTATTTGCGTATTCCAAGTAAATTAATAATTACCGTAGAAAGTTGTATAAAGTTGCGAACTTCATAGTGCTTCTTGAATACTTATAAAATATGTAAATATCCTACAAGAGAGCTGGTGTCGAGTAAGTAACTTAGGTATTGCAAAGATTTCAAAGTTTTTCTTGCTTTAATAATGGTCAAAGATTCGAAGTTAGGCTGAGGCAAGGTTACAAAATTTAAAAATTAAGCCTTTTTTAACTTCCCTCTGTATCCCAAATTTAGCAGAATAGGCAAAGAGAACCTGGGAGCCTAATGTTAAACACTCCGTTCCCTGTTAAGATACTTTCATTCTCCACTTATTTAATATTTTCAGATAATAATATTAAATATTTTAATAATTATATCTACATTACATTAACAATTATATATAACTTTCCTTGTCATTCACGCAACACAAAATCCTACTGCCAAGATATTGCAAATGGTTTAATTATAAAATATGGGGAACTGAAATGTTTTAATCGGAACGGCATGTTCCCTCTGCCTACCCTGCTATGTGCGGGAACCTAAAAGTAAATATAGAGCGTGAAGCTAAAAATAATGCATTTCCCTAAAAGAGAAGCGAACAGACTGCCATTGTGTTTGACATCTAAACGTTCAACGATAACCTCTATTACTAAACTTACTAATGAAACGTTAATTAAAATTAAAAATATTCTAAATTACGTTTTCCACGCCCAAAATATCCAATGTCTAAACCGTTCGCTCGCTAAATATGTCGAGGGCACTCGTCGCCCGAATAAAGCTGGAGACGAATTGGTATAAATGAAGGTTCCAGTTGAAATTTCAGTCTGGAAGGTTTTCAAACTGATTTTAAACAAAGATTATATTTAATCTAACACGATGGTGGTGCATTTCTTTTAGGTTTATTAGGAAGATAAAGTGGAACTTTGAAACCTTACCCTCTGGGCATTTCGCAGTGTCTACCTTAGGTTTCCCTCCTATAATTCATTAGGGCTCCGTTCCTCAAAAGAAAAAAAACGGAACTCAAATAGGATAACTTTGTTGTCCGTCGTCTATGTATCTGTTCGTCTGTCATGAACGTGCAAACAACGCAAACAGAACTTTACAAATTC
Organism: Heliconius melpomene melpomene; assembly: GCA_000313835.2. Taxonomy (NCBI): domain Eukaryota; kingdom Metazoa; phylum Arthropoda; class Insecta; order Lepidoptera; family Nymphalidae; genus Heliconius; species Heliconius melpomene. The sequence goes on from HE671853.1 coordinate 25,994, forward strand.
CGTTCAAATTCCGCTACGTTCAATTTTATATGGGTCATAATCAGAAAAAGTGACCATTTTGTGTCTTTTCTTGTCCCGCTACTTTGAATGCGTTTTAAAAATACAATTTTAAAGATAGCTTAAATATTTTGCCATTTAAGATAAATTTACTTATTAACTTAAAGATTTTTGTAATATTTTAAATGTATTATGGCTAATAATAGTATTTTTTGTTAGTTGCAAAAATCCTTTCAAAATGCTTCCATACAATTTTTCGTGTCCCATTCACCACTTTACTTTTTAAAAATAGATTTGTTACGAATATTTATGGTTTTATTTGATTTCAGATGTGTTTATATTACTTTACATTATGCATAATATTAAATAGAACTACTTTTATTGATATATTATTTAGTAAATAGTATATATTAGTTAAGTAAATTTGTCCCAAAATATTGTCTTTTTGTTACTCAGGGCTAGTAACGTACAATTAAATTATGAACGCAATTATTTTGAATGATATTT
>HE671853.1:26597-136519 GCA_000313835.2 Heliconius melpomene melpomene
AGTAGTGTTCTCGCAGCAGTTGAGGGGTTCAAATGTTTTAGAGGGAATGCGTGAAATTACATCTCAGGGTTATAAACGGCTTTTATTTTGGTAAGTATTCTATAATTTCGTTTTCTTGTTTATGTTATTTGCGTCTTTTTACAAAATCTCAAAAAAGAACTTCAGTGCTTGCACATGCAACACGTGGCTTATGAGCAAATATTTAAAAAGGTTAGAATTTCTCAGATTTTATTCTCAATTTTGTTATATTTCGTTACGTAACGGAACTGAGAAAATATGAAGCCTAGTTCATAATTACGTAAGCCTTTTTAAGATTATGTATATAAAAAAAATGCTGGCATATGAAAAAAATAATTAGTGACTTTTGATAACGTGAAGTAACCAAAAATAATGATTTTTAAGTTTTTTGTCTGTTTGCTTGTTTGTTTAATGTGTTTGTGCACGCTTATCTCAGAACGGCTTAACCGATTTAGTTAAAAACATTTTTTATTCTTCCTGAAATTAGTAGTGATTTTGTAATTTTTTTTTCTCTGGAGATAGTGCATTAATAAATATGTAGCTCAAGCGGGTGAGGCTTTTATTTAAAACAAATAGGTTCTGTACTAGACAATATACATGAAATATTATTAAATACCTATTGATAACTATTTTTATTTTCAGTAAGCGTCATGGCTCCTATGTCAAATGCTGATAGACAAAAAAGATATAGAGAACGTCTTAAACAGACCAATCCTATTAATGAAGATATGCGAAATAAACACTTACAAAGAATTCAACTTAATTCCCGTGATAACGACTCAAATTTTGATATATTTTAAAGTGGGTTTAATTTTATCATTAACTTTGTGATTTCTAACTAGAAATATAAGTTTATTACGTTACGAACTAGCGTTATTATATAGTTAATATTGTCACTTTGTTATGTTTTCTTACATTTATAATCTATTAATTCAACGATTGAATCTTTAAAATTTTAATTTGTGTCTCATTAAATAAAAAAAACCAATAGTTTTATTCATATAATATTCTTATTTTGTTGTGTATAATGCCTTATAACATCAGTTTCGTAACAAACATTATCAGCATTGTTACTTATCAGTTACGTTACGAATTCGAAAATGTCCACTTTTCTGATTATGACCCATATACGTTTTCTAAATAAGTATCTTATATCTAGTTTCTTGTCAATCCCTTAAATTAAACTTCTAAATCAATGCAATTATACGACATGTACATACGTTTCATTTTTGCCACGAAGTGTATGAAATTTGCTGCTTTTAATCAAAATCTTTAGCGTAGGTACTCGTTGACCTAGAATACATAATCATTGTAATATAATTTGTATGACCTCCCCAGGTATCAGCGTGGGTGACAGAACTGGTACTGTCACCATCATCTTCTGAAGATCGGAAGGTGATACTCTCGTGTATACTACGAGTTGCCTTAACCTGTTGGAACATTGGGAATTTTAACGGTGCTATGGAGATTGTAGCGGGCTTGAAGTAAGTTTTTTTTATTGTTTTAAATATATTCAGTTCAGTTCAGTTCTTAATTTTTTTTCATTTCGAGCGTGTTTCATCATATTAAGAGTAGCAATTACTTATATACAAATGTTCTAAGCCAGCGTTGAGTTCCGCCTATCAACACGCAATAATTCGAAAATTCGGTGGAATTTGTTCGGTGGTATCTTAAGTTCAACTTCTTTCTTCCTCTCCAGACCCATCACTTCTCCAATGTATTAATCTAAACAAAATGTTCGAAATAATATTGACACTAGGTTCCCAGGGTTTCCTGCTTACCCTATTACATACGGGATATTGCGTGAAGCTAAAGAAAAAAACAAAATTGATTATATTTATTTTGATTTCCTACTCAGAAAAGAAACGCGGCGCTGAGTTCCGCAATGTCTCTGTGTATGGTATATGCGGGATACTCTAGGATTTGTTTGCCCCTTTTAGATAATATAAGTCGTGAAGTATAAGTTTACGAGTATATAGTACTTAAGCCGTATTGTTAGAAACTATCAGTTGGTAGCAGAATATCGACTATTCTGGTATAATGAGAGCACAGAGACTATGATTATTTTCCTATCCAAATTTGGTAAACATACCGGTCAAGTGCGAGTTGTACTCGCGCACCAAGGGTTCTGTAACAATTTCACGATTGCAGGTCAACGGAAAATAGAACTTAATAAATAATAGTTGAAAAACATGATTTTATAAAAAAACCAACTAAAAATAATAAATTAATAATCCTACAAACAAATTAAACAACACGCTTTTGTGAAAAATTAGCATTAATTAAAAAAAATAAGTATTTGTTTTTACTACATAAAACGTGTTTTATATTTATTTTTTGAAAATATTATATTTTTTAAAACTATATATTACTAGTGGACTTGCGCGGCTGCCACATAAATATTAGTAGTAGATCGAAAATGTATGTACATATGTATGTTCGGGTCCGACTTTCCGTAACCAAGCCCCCGCACCGTGCGGCTGTAGGCCATCTTGAATCTGTCTCCTAAATAAAGTATTTATTATAATGATGTATAATAAATTAATAAATTATAATTTCAAAGATAATTATTATATTTATTTTGATAAAGATTAATACCAAATTATAGAAACTACGTTAACAATAACGTAGAAAAAACTAAATAAATATAATTAAAATGGTTACTGTGGCTCAACCTTCAGAGATAAATATATACCATCGCACACTTTTTTATAGATTTTTTAAAGAACAATATTTTTGTAGAACATTGTTTTATGTGTCTCTTAAAGTTGAGTCAGCGGAATGTAAGCGTTCAGGAAGTGTTTTCATTTTAGCTGACATAGAAACATTTTAAAACAACTAAATCCCTGGAAAAACCAAGAAAATGAGAAAAAAAAAGTAGCCTATATTCATCTCAAGATCTTGAAGTATATCTACATGAAATTATATCACAATCGGACCAGCAGTTTAGTCGTGATTACGTCATAGACAGACATAGTTACTTTCGAATTTATAATATCAGTATGGATTATCTTTAATGTTACATGGGTACTCTTACATATATGTTCCCAGAACCAACTCTTACTAACTAAATGAATAAATAATGTCAACTAAGTAGACGACCTCTGTGAGGCATGTGTATTTAACGATCCTGTCCAGTAAGGGCTTAGTTTCGTTTGAAGTGACGGTATCAATCGCACGAAATTACATAATAAAATAAAAAACCGGTCACGCGCGAGACGGACACGCCCACCGAGGGTTTCGTACCAATTTGAAGATTGTATGTAGGTCAAAGGGTAACTTACAATAAAGTACAATATATCCTCTATATGCGGGATCCAGCGTGAAATCAAAAACGAGATTACTAGAAGAAAAGAAGATTCGCAAAGAAGAAAGAAGAACAGAGCACTATCATCAGGGGTTTCTTTCGGCCTTCAGCTGTTTAGACTGTAGGCCGGCGGAAACTACTTGCTGATGGTGTTCCTATCAACCGAACGAAGAATAAAGAATAGAAGAGAAGACGTATATTGTATTTTTTTCTGTCATAGGTCTTTTTTGTTTTTAAGTTCATAAATAACTATTCGTTATGTCATCAAGATTAGTGTGAGTCGGTCGTGATCTGTGGTCCGGCGACAATGTTTTTTAAATGATGGTCATGTACATACTAGTAATACAAATATGTTTTTCACATGTTTACATTATTTAGTATATTTACATTCCTTTTATAATTTATATGCCAATTTTCTGAAAATAATTGAGTATATGGTTTGAATTTCAACTAGATATCTCCAAGCGTTTCTGAGATTACTCCTGACAGACACACAGACAGACAAACAAAGATCTTATAAGGATTCCTATTTGCCTTTAAAGGTACGAAACCCTAAAAAAGTAATAAAATTCAAGCTATATTTATTTTGTATTTAGAGAAATTTGATATCCTTTATATTTTAACTACAATACGTTCAAAATAGATTTAACAGTACAAATTCCAATTCTACTTTTAAGAACAATGAAATACAATTAAGTTATTGTTATGTACACAATTTATATAATTTATACTTAACTAACGACTTAAACACGGACTTGCCCGCTTAAAATTACATTTTTTGCTTCTCGATGTATCCCGCACATAGCTGGGTAGGCAGAGGGAATCTGGTAACCTTCTATTAAGACACTCTGTTCCCCATTTTCCGCCGAATTTTTGATGTACCTATTAAGTGTAACAGAGCGTGGAAATGAAAATAATTTAAACATAATCTTTCGAGGCTCTCATGGCGCAGGGGCACAAGCATGAAATATGTAATATTCTCGTTTCCTCACTCTGGTAACGCAAAGGGCAGCGTTGAGTTCCACCACTCAACAGGCAATACCTCAAGAATTCGGCAGAATTTCTCGAAAGCTCAATTGAGCTTGAACTGTATATCTGTTTTAACATGTAGTAACGATCAAATATTTAACTTTTAAAACTCGATCCTTTTTCCAAATGAGTGAATGATTTCGCTGAAACTTTCAAAAGGAAAATAACATTTAATACGAGATGGTGCGTTCGCGTTGGATTTCGTGGTACTTCATTAAATATTCGGTCTCATTTTCCAACGTCGAATGTTTTTACAGAGCTGCCCACCAAAGTGACCTATATCACGATTTAAATCAATATTTTTTTAGCTTCACGCTGTATCCCGCTGTATCCCGCATGGAGGGGTAAGCCGGGGGAACCTTGAAACCTGTTGTTAAGACATTCTGTTCTCATTAGGACATTTTCGTTCTCCACTTCTGACGAATTCTTTCAGCCTCCAGTAGGTATTGCGTGTTAAGTGGCGGAACTCAACGCCGCGCTTTGACTCGTCCAAAGAGCAAAGACTCGTCAAGACTCGTCAACAGAGCAGAGCAAAGAAGTGAAAATATTTAATATTTCATCAAGGAATCACTCCACGGACATTGGCCGTTTGTGCTTTATCTGCTTTTTTATTTCTTTAGTTTTTTGGTGTTTTTTTTCTTATGATTTATATTTATGAAGTTGAACTTATGCACACGGTAATTTAACTTTGATTGCAAAATGTGAGATCTTTTGGTGAGGGCTTGAGGAACCATCATTGAAAAAAGGGAATATTTAGGTCTTGATAACCAAGTAAGGTCTTCTGTGTAGGTTTTGAGAAACTTTTTCCTTGTCTCACCTTAGTCCATCAATCAGAATTATCATTTGGCAAAAATGCATATAAGTGTGCATTACACAACTATTATTTGACTACTGCGGCGAAGCCGTACGTAAAAGCTAGTATATTATGTAAGTCACATACGATACTTGGATAGACTAGTTTTACTAGAAATTAGGTCTTATGAAATCCTAAGGGGACCTAGAATTTAGCTTACAATCTGCCTACACGCCTCTACAATCTGCCTAAAATATAGGTTACACAGGTATTCGAATTACTGGCGCGCTCGTGGAAATAATTGTTAGGCACTATACTAATATTATAAATGTGAATCTGACATCGTTGAAAGTTGATATGAGATGATTGACGAGATTGTCGCGTGTTCGATTTCCATTCGAGGAAGTATTTATATTTAATTTCTTTTAGCTGTGTAGTAAAACGTTTTTATTCAGTTTTTTTACATGCCGTTTTTTAGGGTTCCTTATTTCAAAAGGGAAATGCCCTTATAGTATAACTTTGTTGGTCACCTATCAAGATAATTTATCTTGAAATTGCCTTAAAGTATCAAGCTAAAATTAAAACTAGGCTAAAACTACTATAGGTGGATCGACAATTATAAAATTTGGCGTAAAGCTTATTATTATTAAATTGGTACGTAACCCTGGACGGGTGACCCCGACTCGCTCTTGACCAGTTTTTTAAATTTAAATTAAGCCTCGCAGATTATCAAATTCCGCTCTGATGGACAAAGCGTAGCGCAGAGTTCCGCCATCCAACGTACAATGTTTTGAAAATTCCCTGCCTACCCTACCCTTGCTAGATTTGGGTATACACTGGTAGGATTCTGTATACACTGGTAGGCAGACGGAACCTAAGAACTGACGGTTAAGACACTCCATTCACCATAGGATACTTCCGTCCTCCACTTTCCGCCATATTCTGGAGGCATTGCGACTTGAGTGGCAGAACCCAACGCCGCGCTTACCACTAGCCTACCACAGCAAGAAAATAAAAATATAACATATTTAATTTCCTCGAGTGGGAATCAAACTCACACCCTGACGCGTTTTTAACTAAGACCTATATATATATGACCAAATAGTCGAACCCGCATCCCGTCAAGTGTAATAGACAGCGTAATTTACACTTGTATCTCAACAAGAATGGGTAAAGCTTTTGACAATTTTCAATTTAGAGGCAATTTCGCCGCACAGTATCGAAACGCGGCTAGAATTTATATGAAGTTCTTATTAAGGCCCATAAATAAAATGAGCTCGTGTTAAACTTTGCAAGTGTCAAATATATTGAGGCGGAGAAAGGAGGAAAATTAGTGATCGCCGCTAGAAAGACTATATTTTTATATTGTGATATATATTTGGGGATTAGTATGTTTAGTTGTTATAAAATAAAGTTAGGAAACAAAACTGAATTTGGTGGTGTTTATTATTAGGTATATTTATATATTATACTAGCGGCCCGCTCGCGGTTTCACCCGCGTGAACTATGTTATTATTACTATTTCTGTCTCCATGACTACGTCCTAGTGACGTCTATGCAAAATTTGTTACTTCTAGAATTTGTAGTAACGAAGTTTCATACAAACTTTCAACCCCAAAAACAACCCCTTGGAAGTTGAATATTGCAAATTCCCGTCTTAGCGAGCACCTAAGTCCTATAAGTAATTCCTATGTAAAATTTGAGATTCCTAGCACATGTAGTTTCTGAGATTTCGTGATGAGTGAGTGACCTTTCGATTTTGTATATATAGATATGTAATATTTTCGTATTTCCGTTCTGGTAACAGAACAAAGATCAGCATTGAATTTCGCAATTCAACACGAAAATTAGACGGAAATTAGATCGAGAGTCATGTCGAGAGGAGGATCTCAACACCGCTTTTTGTCTATTAATAATTGATAATCACAATATACTTCAAATAGAAATTACTAACAATAATAATTTCGTCCACAGATCACATAAGCTAAAGTCCTTCTGGCTGAGCATATCAGAGGAACCTTTACCGGCCCTGGACTTTCTCTCCGCCGCCCTTCTCTCAGCAGAGTACGAGAGAGCGCTTGGCAGAGCATTAGCCATGCCTGAATGCAGACTGATACCATTTTTCGGTGCCTTTTTACGAGAGCTCAGGTAAGAGGTTTCAATTCAAAAATTAAAATGAATTTGACATTGGCTATTTTATAAGAGGTGAAGAGGAATGTAGTGTTTTAACACTGTCTCTTCTCTACCTACTTTAATTACTATATGAAAATAAACCTTAAAACATTTCTATAAATTAAAAAAAAGAGGCGTATTAACTGAAAAGTATACCTCCATGACAATATAAATAAGGCAAGTGAAATATGTTGCGGAGAATAACTCGGTCACGCGATTTAAAATGTCACTCAAGTTAGAATATATTGCTTGGATTAATCTAGGAAGCCATCATTGTACAGATGAGTGGTGCATGTACGGCGGAACACAATGCGTGTTGAATGACGGAACTCAACGCCGCGCTTCTCCTCGACACCAGAGCGAAGAAATGCCAATATTAAATAGTTCATTTTCTCCCGTGGGAAATGAACCCACACCTGTCGCATTTACCGTCAACATGTACCTTATAGTTTCTAAGATATAAATTGGACTTGAAATCAATACGTCTTTACTCACACTCTGCCGAAGTAGTTGATATATCAAATTTGTTAGAACAATGAAGCTTTGACAGATTTCATCTCACAACTCGTGTGATGAGTTTTGTCAAGTCGCAGGGTACAAGTAGGTATAAACGCGACAGGTTGTGGGTTCGATTACTACTTAAAGTAAAGTAGGTAATGATGCTGCTCTGGTAGCGAGGTAAGCCGCGGCGTTGAGAGAGGAGTCCCACCACTAAACACGCAATGCCTTCAGAATTCGGCGGGAAGAACGGAACGGAACGGAACGGATTCGGGAACGGAATTGTCACAATGAAAACAGAATATCTTAACGCTAGGTTCCCTTTGCCTACCCTGCAATGTGCAGGGTGCAGCGTAAACTATTGTCAATATTCGCTCTATTACCACTATGCCATAGGGTGTAAGCGAGAAATAAAAGAAACAAGAATATGGGACAAGGCGCTGATCTTGGCCTAGATATGGGAGTGCTTTTGAAGCCACGTGTACATTTTACTCACTTTTAAATCTAGCATTTCCTAATGGTTTTCGGGGAAATTTTATAGTGACAGCTTCTGATTGTAAACTTGACGGTTATGGGTTTGATTCCCGGAGAAATATTATTCTGTCAAAAGAATGAATTAGATTCATTTCTCCGCTCTGGTTGCCGACGTTGAGTTCTGCCACTTAACAAGCAATGTCTTAAAAATTGGGCATTGAATGCCGGTGTAAAACGGAGAACGAAGTGTCTTTATTCGGGTCTTCTTTGCCTACAGAGTGACTATACTACACAAACACACTGAAAAAAAATATATTCAAATTTGAACCTGTAACACCTGCTAAAGAAAAAAAACACATTAAACTTTGTTCAATTTTTTAAAGAAACAGAAACATTTAAAAAATATTTCAATGTTAAACATAAGCGTTTGATAGTTATATACTCGCTTATGTGTGGAATTTATAGAGTGGTTAGATTTATTTTTTTAAGATTCACGTTTTTTTACCGCATAGCAGGAAAAACATAGACAAAATTAGAGAGAACATAGTGTGAAGATACTCCTTTCCTCACGCATCTCCTAATTTTCAAGACATCCGTGTTGAGTGGCGGAAATCCACACCGTTTTGCCTTGTTTCCAGAGCGAGGATATGAAAATAATTAATTCTTAGTGGAAATAGAGCCAACACTATCGCGTTTTATAAAAAAACTCTCGAATTTAAACATAAATAAAGAGATCAAAAAGAGAGATTGAGGCCGTTGACGTCGTCCTACTATAAATGTGACTACTGTGGATTCGATTCATTGGAGGGGATGATTATATTTAAATTATTTTTATTTCCCTGCTATGGCAGACGTTGAAAAGTGCGGCGTTAACTTCCACCAGTAAGAAAATTGGCCAATGAGTGCTGTTAAGAAAACGTTAACGCTATGTTGTTTCTACCTACCCTACTATATGGGGGGGAAGTTAAAAAAAATTAAACGTATCAACAGCGTCATGTAAATATTAATCATCCGTACAGTGTCGGTTGAGTGGATGCATCTAGTTCTGTTATTTTTTAATTACAACACGACAGAGATCTCTTGAAGTGTTAATTAAGCCACCTAACTAATTTTTAATGAAATTAATTAGCTAAGATTTCATCTCATTGTGAATGGACCAAAGAAAAGGCTTCAGAAAGCTTTTAAAGCTATGTTCTTTTGAGGATAAATTTGTTTTGGTTTTGTTGTAGTTTCACGCATGTATCCCGCAAATAACGGGATAGGCAGAGGGAACCTAATGTAAAGACCCTTCGTTTTTTACGCGTCACCTAATTTTTAGATTGCTTTGAGTGGCGGAACTTGGTGCTTTAGTTTGTACCAGCGCAGGAAATTAAACTAATTTATTTCCCCGTATGGGAATCGAACCCACAACCGTTGCCCTTATAGACAGTCTCGTATTTATACTCTCTTTTATTTCTGGTTACAGGGAAATCTTAGCAGCCACGCCGTCACTGACGACTCACTCAGTCGCCGCGACGCCTACACACAGACGAGATTTCAAACGTGATTCTGTTAAAGACGACAGGTACTTTATATAGGGTTAAAAAAAAATTTTAACTCCACGCTATATCCCGCATATGGCATGCTAAAGGAACATAGTGTTGAGACACTTCGTTCTTCACTTATGATCTTATTTGCGACATATTTCGTGTTGAATGGCGGAACTCACCGCACAGTGCCTTTTCACTAGAAAATGAAATCAATTCACTCTGCCGAGTGGGAATCGAATCTTAAACCACGACGGCTTTAAAGTTATACAAATAAACATTCACGTCAACGTGTTTATGTGTTTATTTGCGAATACAGCTTAATTACATATAGCACTTGGACGTTGTCCAAGAACCACAGATTCAAATCTTACTACTTCCAAATTTCGTACTGAATTTCGGTATCTTTTGCTTTATCCCTGTTGGAAAGGAACAGATGGTCCATATTTAAATGAAAAATACGAGTAAAGTAGTCAGTGAAATCGGTTTACGAACGATAATTTCAGGTGATAATGTGATAAGAAAACATTACAAAAACAAGCCTAATCGTTTATTAGGATTAACAGTCTGTCGCCTGATACAAGATTGAAAGTTTAGGCATTATTCAGCACAGTCCTACCCTTAGAACTGTACATTTTACGTCTTATACCTAAAAAAGAAAATAACATTACTGTCGGCTTATCCAAAAAAAATACCCAAAACGAGAGTCGAACTGAATATTTTCACAGGTCATCAATAAAAAGGGACTCAAAGAGAGAAAGCGCAAAGCGTATGGACCAAAGTATAACCACCAGTCCGCTGCGAGACAGTTGTAAACGAGACTCCCGTTATGTAGAACCTAGTAGACAAGTGGTAAGTCATTTATTTTCAACATACTTTTGCTTCTCTAAGTCAACGCCGTGCTATCTTTTACCAGAAAAGAGAAATAAACATTTTGAAATATACGTCAGTGGCGTAGCTAGGGGGGTGGGGGGTGCGAGCGGTGCGGTCGCACCGGGCATCAAAAGGAAAGGGGCATCAAATTCGACGATTTTTTTTTTTTAAAGGTAGCCAATGTCACATATTAGTGTCTGACGCTTGATCTACGTGAGAGTAGAAGACATATTGAATCTGTTTTTTTTTAGACCATTTTAAAGGGCATCAAGTCCTAAGCCGCACCAGGCAGCAAATACCCTAGCTACGCCACTGCCTCAAGTTAGAAAGTAAATATTTATATAACTGCCCACGGTAAAAGAATGAGCTGATGTCTACTCGAGAAAATGAATTATATTTATTTCCTTACTTTGCGTTGATTCGTTGAGTTCCACTTCCAGTTCCAACACTCAACTCGGAAAGTCCCGAAAATTTGCCAATGCATGGGGTATGCCAGTCTCCACTGCCTACACTGCTATATGTGAACTGCTAAACTGCTTTGTGTAATATAAAGTTAAAATATCGCTTACAAACACCTGTTATAACGTCTCCCACTTTCCGGAGAGTTTTTGAGAGGAGACATCTCGGGTTTAGTGCGGAACTGAACGACGCGCTTTATCTTTATGATCGCTTTATAATTTTAATCATCAGTTTTTATTTTTTCTCTAATATGTACAGAAAAAAAGAAAATACAAATTATATCTAAAGACTAATCTTCATTCTGTTTCCAAATTTACTAGTATATAGCGTCATTCGATGAAGAAGGTGAACAGTTTAGGCGAGTTGGACCCGAAGGGCTGGTGAACCTTGAGAAGGTATACAGGACCCAAGCTGTTATGGATCACATAGCTAGCTTCCACCAGCATCGGTACAGCCTCGCGAGGACCACCTCTCCTCTGTTCGCTGATTACTTGAGGTGGTAACTGATTTGAATATATCACGTATTTTTTTATTTAACTACATGCTGTATCCTGCATAAAGCAGGATAGGCAGAGAAAATCTTGTAATGACACTCCGTTCTCAGCTCATGTTTCCCCCTCTCAGTCCCCCAATTTGGAATTCGACCCACAACCGTCGTGGTTTTAGTCAGTCACTGTGCCACCACCTCACGATGGGAAAGGTGTTATAGTAATTTAAGGCTAAATTAGCAACTTAGTATAGCTATACGCTAACAAATACATATTTATGTTTATATATACATAGTGCGGGTGCGGGTCGTAATGGGACGCCGGCGCGTCTGTTCAATTCCCACTATGTTGAATGTTTATATTTAAATTTGTTTATTTCACGCACTGGACGACAAAGCGCAGCGTTGAGTTCCGCTACTATACTTGCAATCTTAAGAATAGGGTTAAACTAGTAGTAATAGTAGCACTTTGTTCCTTTTGCCTCAACTGTTATGCGGAAGAAGCTTAGATCTGCTTTTTTTAAAAAAACTTATAAAGCTCCTATCGTTTCAGAACAGCCATTGCATCCTGCGAAGACCCAGTCTTTGTGCAACCAGCACAAAAGACTTCAGGATCAGACTTTGAAAATGAAGCGTTATACGAACTGGAAGGCGGTGGTTACTGTCCTGTACAGCCTTTACCTCACGACCATGGTGTAACCATGTTCCCATTAGCCCCACAAAATGGAGAACGAATGGATAGGCATGTTTTACAGGTAGTATTACTACTTATTATCTAATAATACTAATGTTTAAAACATTTCCTGATGAATTTTTAGACGTTGTCGTGACCCAGCGGCACGGCTTTTGTTTTCGATATGACTTCAATTCCCACTTAGAGGAAAGAATTTGTTTCATTTCATTTTTCTGGTAACAAGCCAAAGCGTGGCATTGACTACGACCAGGCTGAAAGTCGATGTTTCGTAAAACCATCAAGTTAGAGCTCTTCATTTCCCTTGGTATCCTAGGACCTGATAATGGAATTGGAAGATGGCTGATTAAATCTTAAACTTGTTTCAGCTCTATAGATTAATATAATTACTTATTATTTACAGATAATGCATCACGGTACAGCATGTGTAGTTGGAGAAGCGGAATGGGGTGGTGCCTTTGCCCATCTCAGGCTAGAACGATCTTGTGCTCTGTTGACGTGGTGCAGGACTGCTCATCGACCACATTCACAACATGGTAAGTATAAAACAAAGTAAAACATCTCTGTTTTTATTTTGAACCAATTTAATTAAAGATTCCGTCGTGGTTGTTAACACATCACCACCCATCTTATTTTTATTCCCTGCGCGAAGAAACGAAAATAATTCATTCCCTTGAGTGGCAATGGAACCTATAACCGTCGCTTTTACAGGCTTCTGCGCTACTACGGTCTCTATATTGATATTATTCTATTTTCAGCTATTAGGTAAATCTACTAGATTACCTGCTTTACATTTTACAGGTGACACCCCATCAGAAAATGTACAGCAACCAGAAATAAGTTTATCATACAACCCTGAAGAAATTATACCGATGAAATATTCTGGAAATTTGGTTCACGAGAATGAGGCTGGCGTTGTTGGTGAAGAAGGGTAAGTTGATATACCTGTATAAATTTTTATTTTTCACATTTTTGAAGTGTTCTTCCACATTTAGAGAAGAAAGTACTTTTTTAGAAAATGTATAAAAAATTGAACGTAGAGGAATTTGAACCCGCGCTTCTTAATAACCCAAATCTTCTATATCTTTAAATGTTAGCTTAAGTCTTAGTCTTCGTTCTCCATTTTGTGGAGCAATAAAACCGGATGTCAAACTACAAAATCGAGTGTTTTATAGACATTTTTAATTATGTTCTTTACCTTCTCTTCTTCTTATTTTACTTTTCAGATTCATCGATCTCCAATGTGTGAAGGACATGCGTCTTTATGGCAAGCTATTAGAACCAAGAGATATTTCAGATTTATGCGCGTGCGCAAAACGACACGGCTTAGAAAATTGTACGCAACGCCCACTCATAATATCTCTAGTTTATGGAAAAACATTGAGTGACAATCGAACTGTACATTTTGTACTGCCACCATATTCTTTTAGGTAAGTAATTTTATTTTGTTCCTTTTTTCCCTGCTTGTGGTCAAATTTACAAAAGTTGTGACATTCTAAGTACAGGAGATAACTATGACAGGATAGAAATTGATGGTCTTAAAATTAGGTTCTATTCTGCCCATCTTGCGGGATACTTTATGCGTTTTTTTGATGAAATTTGAATTCGTAAATTCATAATACCTACAGCTTTAAATATTTTACAGGGTATGGGCAGTAGGTCTACATTCTGTTATCAAAGCGCTGATAAGCCAGACTAAACTAGCGGACAGAAGTCTGGCGTGGTTGAAGAACAAATACACGGCGTTGTACTACGAGGACGGGTGCTGCTGTGAACCTCTTGTGTCTGATGCTATACGGGTCTGTATGTTGTTATTTCACTTAATTTTTTCTTCCATTCCAATACAAATCCTATATCTTATAAAACAAAGTCGCTTTTCGTGTCTGTCTGAACTTTCTAACTCTTCTTCTTCTAAATCACCCAACGGATTTTTATGTGGTTTTCACCATTAGGTCGAGTATTTCTCAGGGAAGGTTTATATATAGTTTATTATTTGTAAATTCTAATGTAACTTAACATAAATACGATAAATGTGTATAAAGTCCTATCCGTTGAGACACTTTCGCGCACGCGCTGCTTTAATGGTAAGTACTACATGAAAATAATGTACTGGAGTATTGTTCCTCTTAATAAAATCTACAAAAAAGTCCGCGACGGCATATTCATATCTTTTAAGAATAGCGTGTAGTGATCATATTTCTGTCTAAAAATAGTAATTTCAATATATTTTTTATTGTGAGGGATATTTTTCCATAATGGTATTAATCCTTATCCTTTAAAATACTTTATTAATTTTCTACGTTAAACGAAGATAAAATTTGTTTTTTACACTATTTCGAAATTGCGAATAGTTTTAGAAAAAAACGCATTTAATTGTTGACACATCCCGCCGTTCACTTATCCCTTACTTTCAGAATATCAATAAGTATATTAGTTACGTACGTAATGGCAAACCATTTAATGTAGATCAAAACTGTCTTTTGCTGTTTTTAATTTTAATAAGTACTTTAGAAGTTGTTATAATATCAAAAAATCTTTGCTGCGAAACGGCTCGCCACTCGCCATGCGTCCGCCGTGCCCGCTTGCCTTACACGCATCGGTGGTTCAGTGGTAGAATGCTCGCCTGCAACGCAAGCGGCCCGGGTTCGATTCTCGGCCGATCATTCTATTTAACAAGCAGCCACGTAGTACTTGCTTTTCATCAGGGACAGAATACCCTCTTCAGCATTAACCACAAGCTCGAAAAAAAACCCGCCTGCCTCTATAGCAACGAAGATTTAGATGCGTTTGCACGTATTGGATAATTGGAGTTGAATGTATTATTTCAGCGCGATATATTTGGTTTCATATTTTTTGTAGTAGTTATTAGTAGGTAGGCTTTTTTTTATAATTTCTTCCGTTTCAAAATAGTCATTTATATATATTTCAATAAGTACTTGAAAAGATTAGTAGCACAGATTTAAAATTACGGTACCTACTAAAAAATCCTTGCTGTGTAAAACAATTGGAAAATCCTTATTGAAACTACGAAAATGCGGGTTGCATTAGGGTTTAATTAATTTTCACATTATCTTAAGTGCTTTGCAAACATAAAAACATCACATGAATAATCCAGTAGTAAAAGCGGGCGAAGCCGCAAGGGGGTCGCTAGTAAATTATAAAGTAAAAAAAGGAAAACGTACAATGCTATAAGTGCCAAAGCTGTAAATTATATGAACTTCTGAAGAGTTTCACTATTCAGTTCCTGGCTCCATCATGACACCAGGTTGATGATACCATATTACTGTATTGTCACCTGAAAAACGTGGCGATCGTTCTCCACACGCTTTATTTATTTTTTATTTAATAATTTTGTATATGCGGGCGAAATCCGGGTGCGCGCGCCTAGCGAGCAATACAACTTTCATCATTATACAATTATTATAATTGAGTCAATCAGTCAAATTCCGTGTCTTAGATTTGATTAGAAAGTTGCATAGTTACAAGTCTAAAAGACTTTGTATAAACGGATCAAAGTAACTATGGCAAGAGTGCAAGCAAGCAAGTAAGTAAAATTTAAATTCACTACTATCGCATTCAATCTCTCCAAAATAATCTATCCGAATTCAATGTCTCCAAAATCATCTATCGTTCGGCCTATTTGCACATTTCTTTCATTCCAAACAAAAAATAATATAATACAAATACATTTATTATAACGTTCTCAACGTAAAAAAACTAAATTTATCGAAAAAAATATATAACACTAAATTGATTTCGTAGGTCTTCGGTGGAAGGGAATCAATAAGTGGCAGTTCCTGTCATTCAACTCCCGTGAAGTATTCAGACCACTCAGACTCCATCAAAAGTTCTGCTAGCAAGTTTAAAAAGAATAAATCTACTTCAGAATTAAAAAGTTCACCAAAAAGCTACAGCTACAGTTCCCATACTTCTGGTACTAGGAGTGATGATGATGCTGTCCATGGATCACCAAGGCATAGGTGATCTTTACATATTACTTCCATATATTTTGGTGTATTTTTGTGGCAGCGAAACGTAGGGATTGCAAAAGAAGGACATGTAAAAGATGAATGCTGTGAAGATGCGATCTCTTCGTAGGACATGCGGAGTCAGTTTAATTAATTGAAACCGCAATGAAGAAATGAACACGGAACACAGAATGGCACCTGCCATTTTGTGTTCTAGTACCTACTAGTCAGGATGTCACAGTGAGTATAAAGAAGTAAGTGCTTAGGCACTTTGGGCACGTTGAGAGAATAAATTACGAAAGAATAGTAAAAAAGATTAATAATACAAAGTTGGGTGGTAATAACGCATGAAGAGATCTCGGTTGATCTTTATGACAAGAATATCGTTGATCCTAGAAAGGTTAAAAGTGTGATGATCCCCCGGAGAGCATGTATGAAAGGGATGAAAAAAACTATAGTGGATTTTTTTAAGTAAATATAAAGTTATTTTCAGTTCCTATTCAGCGGCGTCCAGTCAGTGCTCACATACACACAGTACTCACAGGCACAGTAGTCTCACAGCTACCACCAGTGTGCTTAGTGCCTCACCTAATCGTAGTAGGTAAGATATTTGTATGGTCATATAATAAAAATATACAGAGTTCCGCCTCTTCCGTCTTCGGAGTACGTTTTAGCACTGGATTTCCTCTGCCTACCCTGATATTTCGGGTAACACCCTGAAGCTGTGAAAATAAACAATACTTTAACGCCCTTAAGTTTCAATAAACAAAAATACTTCATTCTTCCGAATGGAAATTGAACCCACAGCCTTCGTCGTCTTCACAGTCAGAATTGTCATTTATAATTTTTAATAAATGTTACATTCAAACGAACATATCTTCATATCATAATAAGCATCATATTTTTTATTACAGTTTAAGAAGATTGGAGACAAGTGAGAGATTTTGGGAGAACCTCAAACATTTGAGGACGGGTTCAGTGGGCTATGATACACAATTAGACTTTATGGATTTCGTTGCATTATTTCGGAGTTTTAGGTAAATAATATTAATTATTAGCACTAATTTATTAGGTCGACTTAAAACTATGTTATGTAACTAGGAATCTATAATTAAATCCAAGAAAATATATTTTACCCACTTGGAATAATCGTATCATCATGAAACTTGGCAGTTGTCTAACTTACGTGACAATACAATGATATGGTACAATGGAGCCAGGGAGACACCTAATTTATACTAATACTATAAAGTTGAACTACTAGCTTTAACTAACTTTTTTTTTATTGGAGCCAGTAGTTCAACTTTATAATGAATTTTTATTTTTTGTGTTGGATATTCTCTTTCGAGGAAGACTATAGGCTATATCACGTGACGTTAACCATTTTGATGAGACCCACTGTATCTGTGGTCAGAGTTCCATTTTACAACGAGACCGAAGCCACAGGTGAAAGCTAGTAAAATATATTTTAGGTTACCTTTTTTTGTTGCAGTTTAGTAATGCGTTCTGAATTACGAGACGTTTTTGAACAATTAGCAGTGCCAAGAATGCGGAACCCTTTGTTAGGAGCTGAAAAAAGTAGAAGCTCGCCCGAATTGTTCAGAAGTAAAACTATATTTCGGACAGGTAATAGCAATTTATTTGTTTGGTATTTATAAATAAACTTCACGCTGTATCCCGCACACAGCAGGGTAGACAGAGGAAACCTAGTGCTAACACACTCCGTTCTCCACTTTCCGCCGAATTTTGGAGGCATTGCATGAGTGGCGGCACTCAATCCCGCACTTTGATTCGTTACCAGAGCGAGTAAATGAAAAAAATATATATTTTAAAATAATGTATGAAGCATTATTAATATTTGATAATTAACGATTAGTGATTTTTTAAAGGTCTACTAACAAGAAATGGCTCTCTGGACTTAGAACCACCTAGTGATAAAGCTGGTCGAAAAAAGGCATTCGACATTCTTGCAGCTGCTGCTTTACCGGGTAAGAAATTATTTTTGTTAGATTCTAAATTCAAATTCAAAATATTCTTTATTCGAATAGACTATTATTATAAGCAATTTTGAATCGTCGAATGAACATATGAACAAAAAGCTACCACCGGTTCGGAAGGCAGTTCTGCTGAGAAGAGCCGACAAGAAACTCAACAGTTGCTCTTTTCAAAGTCAATGGCACAATTTATTACATTAGCGGGCAGCTATCCTGCATTACATTCAATAGACATTAATTCCATACATGCTTATCCTCTCTAAATATTCTTGAACAGTATACCTAATAAGCTTTACTTGTTAGAATTTATTTTACAGATAAGTATTTTAAATTTTGGAAGTGGCAAATTAAGAATACACTGCGGAATTTTATTATATACACGTATACTCACACACATAAAAGATGTAAGGAAAGTAAATGTATATGTTTCATAGTTTTAAAAGAGATGAGAAATTGATGAGAGCGTAATTCTTGTCAAGCTGCTATTTGATCTTTTTGAAAAATTACAGGAGACGCAAGTAAATTTGCAAATAGTTTTATTGCATATACATTGACATATTTAACTTGTATTTTTTTTAAAGATACAATTACGTCATTTTTACACTAAATGAGAAATAATCGAAAAGTTTGGAGTGTCTTAACACTAGGTTCCCAATTTCCCTCTGCCTGCAAAAGCGGGTGCGCTAAAAAATATTAAATTAATCACAACCATTAGATCTTTACTAGTTTGTTATTTGTAAAGATCTAATAGTTGTGATTAATTTAATATTTTTTACTAATAAATTTAAATTTGGATAAATAACTATTAAAAAATATTTTTTATATGAGTATTACAAAATCCTGATCCATTGTAGCCCAGAGTAGGGCATTATGGGGAACCCGTTAGAGCATTTGGGCGAATCCGCGCTTACAAGCTAGTATATTATAATCAGTACATTTTTCAGGCGCAAGTCCAGACGTCAGTGGCAGGGTGCTGTCTCTGCCTACACTGGGAAAATTTTGCGAAACAAGACAAAATGAACCGAAGACTGAGCAACAATTAAAAGATATTATACAGGTATGTTATGTACAAGCGACCGACTTCCACCTCAAGCAGCCTTGGCCGTTTAACTACATTTTTTTTATTATTATTAATCATAACTCCTTTTGTGTTATAATATCAAGACAATATCCATACATTGATAACTATAATTTCAACAAATTCAAACAATTCCCCAATCTGGTGGACAGAGGGCGGCGTTAAGTTCCGATATAACAAACCATTGTCCGAGAATGCGACAGAAAGTGAGAACCGGAGTGTCTATTATATAACAATATCTATTTAGGTACCATCAATTTCCTTTCAGAGGCATGAACCAGATCCAGCACTGAGAGCTGAAAATTGCTTATCATTCGAAGGTTTTGTCAGATTTCTCACAGACAAAGACAATTACGCGTTTGTTCCAGAACAACGAAGAGCTACCAATTTTTTGGGGTAAATTTTATATATATTTTTAACATGCTTTTACGTCGACCTTGAAATTATATTTGACTGACTTGTAATAATTGTACCATCAAACCTAGTTGTAATACAAACCTTAGGTGACCATACAGTAATATTGTTTCATCGAGCTGGTGTGATGATGGAGCCAGGGCCAAACCATCCGAGTTCAGACTCATCATTTATGGTTTCGAGCAAACTTTATAGCACTTGCGAGTAGAAAACCGGGTATTTTTTATCGTCATATGGTAAAAATGGTCTAATGGACAAACAGACAGGCAGAAAACAAAATTACCCTTTACGGGTTTAAAATTATTTTTTTACGGTACCTTAAAAATTTTAATATCGATTGCCTATCAAGATTTCAGTAATAATTTAAAGCGTTTGGACAAATGAAAGGTCTAAGTTCATTTAAATTATTAGAAAGCCTACCCGTCCTGACGAGGAGGATCTCCCAAAGGAGCTCTCCCGAGAAATGACTGGACCACTCAGCCAGTACTACATCGCCAGCAGCCACAACACCTATCTGACAGGCCATCAGTTGAAGGGAGAGTCCTCAGTGGAATTATATAGCCAGGTAAGTGTAGGTTTAATTAAGGCGATTAGCGAGCGAGGAAATGAATATAATTAATTCTCCCGAGTCAGAACACACAATCGTCGCGTTTTCAGTCCGTACTGGTTCACGTGGTTTTTTACACATAATAAATTAATATTTAAAATTAGTACATAGAGACCAATCGTGGCACAAGGACACAAGCATGTTTACATTCGTAAAGGTGACAGGTTGTGGGTTCAATTCCCACTCGAGGAAATTAAATATTTAATATTTTCATTTGTTCCCTCTTATGTCGAGGCAAGCCCGGCGTTGAGTTCTGCCACTCAACACGCAATGCCTCCAGAATTAAAGTAGGGAGCGGAGTGTCTAAGCTAAAAAGCTTATTTTAAAATGGCTTTTGAGAATACAATGTAGTTTACTTACGTAGACGGACGGACTTTTTGTCATAAGAAAAATGATACAAGAATAATAAATGTAGAAATCATATTTTAATCTTAATATCATTACAATAAAAAATTATCAATGTGTGTTCCGTCTGTACCAGAACCTAGCTCTATAATCATCACTGCATGTTAGGAACGCTGGCGCTGTGCCAGAGTGGACTATGTACCTGTAAAATTATAATAATTAAATTAATTTAAAAGTCAAAGTCATTTACAAACTTGTAAATATAGGTAAAGAGACTATTAATTAGTGTTTCAAATATTTATAATTTTCATAACTGATTTTACTTTACTTGGTTTCTACTGCAAATGCAAAACATGTCTTAAAATAACTTGTAAATAACATAAGCATTTTTATACATATACCCCAAAGACATCAGCTGATCAGCTATCTTTCGTATGAAGAACAATGCCCCAACCAACAAACTCAAATATATCTCAGTGCTAACGCTTTTTTGTGGCATTTAAAACTTAATGACTCACCTAACTGCCCCATTGTGCCCCAAAGACATCAACTGACATCTGCTTGCGCTGCGTGAATGCCACGTACAGAGTGAAGTAGTGGCCTCGTCCGGGAAAATTACGTAGTCCTCGGTGTGATTGAACACGGCTTGAGCGTGGTGGTCTTGTTTACCTGAATTTTTTTTTATAAAACTCAGAATTTTTTTTTTCATATAAATTACACAGACTTTCGATATGAAAAGTTACAAATGATTTTGAAAAAATAAAAAACCATATGTATAATCCGTCAGTATAATATATACGTGTGACATATGATAAAATATACCAATTTTATGTCCTATGTCATTCTGTATTTAATTTAAAGTAATAAATAAATTATTATTCATAGAAAAAAAACAAATGTATACCTTACTATTAAAAGAAAATGATTAAAAAAAATAATTCTTTACCTGTAGTACCAGCTCCAGTGTATTGTATGAGACATCGACTACTCGCCAGTTCCCATAGCTTGATAGACGAGTCCAAACCAGATGTTAATAAATACTAAAGAAAACAGAAAAAAAAATCACTAAAACTTTACGATTAACATTAAACTTTATATATTAAAGATGAAAAGATTATAGATTATAGATGAAATTTTAGATTAAAAGATTATAGATATAGATTTATGTCACGATATACCAAACAAAGGTGATGATCAAAAAATTGACTGCATAAAAATATAAATGCATAATTATGTATTCAATTCTTAAGACGCAATACGCAAATACTACTATATTTTTTAAAAAAAAACCATGACAAATAATTAATTACTAACTTTAAAAGAGAAACAAAACTAAAACTAAAAAAATGCGCCATGTATACTAAATTTACCTTACTGTTTCTGGTAAAAGCTACAGAACACACTTCGGCACCCTCGTGAGCATTGAACGTGTTGAAACATCTATTAGAGACAGTGTCCCAAAGTTTCACTGTACCATCGGCGCTTCCACTCGCGAAATACTTACCGTTTGGAGAAAATCTAGTAAAAATAAAACGGTACAAGTTTATATTGAGAAATTTACCATTTGGTAAAAATAAATTCATTCATATGAAAAAATTATATCACTCACTTGATACTATTAACCTGTTTCTTGTGATGGTGTGACGGTATGGGGCACACGAAACACTGGCTTGTTGTCACGTCGTACAGTCTTATAACTGGGTGGGTGGTCGACGCTATGATATGATCACCCAAGGGATGGAATGCTACACAGAGTACTGGCTCGGCATCCTGTTGATACAGAATGTAGTAAAAATGTAGAATTTATGTTGATGGAGATATAAATAAGTAATAGAAAAAAATAAAAATAATTAATTGTAAAAAAATATAATAACATTTTTTGTAGGAAATCTTTAAATTTTCATGTAAAACGTTATATTTTTTCTTTGTTGGTATATTTATAGACTAAAAGTCTAAAAATTGTTTAGTTCTTATTTTTGGAGAATTAAACAACAGATGAATTTGTTTTGTTTTTTAAGTTTCTAAGTATAATGAGAAAAATAAATTTCAAAAAAACTACTACTAATTTAAAATATACTTACAGTTATAGACTTGTATGCTTTTTTAGCAGATGCCTTTGTTATATCGAATAACTTTATACAGCAATCTCGAGAGGCCGATACTAAAATTTGTTCGCGAGGATGAAAATCAAGCGCTGTTATTTCATCTGTATGATCATATCTTAAAAAAAAAATGAACAACATTATTTTCTTATATAGCAAGATAGGAAGGCAGTTGACTATCAAATTATTTAAAAACACAATTTTGCTAAATGAACTTACAAAGTCCTAATAACAGGGTGTCCTTGCTGTTCCCTCCCAGGATCAACTTCTTCTGGAGCAGACTTAGCCAACATACGTTCAACATCTAAAATCTGTTGATGTAATAAACAACAGAGTAAGACATTTAAAAAAATAAAATACCAATAAATACATTAAAATAAACCTACCTTAATACTAGCATCAACACTGCCAGTAGCAACCAGCTGTCCACAAGCACTAAACGCACCAGCGCGACATGCCATCTTGTGTGACGTAACATATGCAGTCTCATAGGTAGCAGGTTCGGGGGCCAGCGAGGACGCGTCCATTTCAAATTCCAAGTCTTTTTGAAAGAATGGTATAAAATAATGACATTAAACTGATATCATTTTTTTTCCTTTTATTGTTACTTTATAGTATGTGTACATATTAAACTCCATGTGGTTTTGAAATACTGGCACAAAAAAATGGTTGTGATTTTCTTTTTCAATTTTCTATTGTTAAATTCTGTCAATAAATATGCAATGCAATCTTTTTATATTAAAAGAAATAACTGTTCATTAGACCATTTATGAAATATTATAGTAAAAGCAGGTTAGTAATTTAAAAAGTAAAATGTTTCATACCAAATCCTGTAGTTCCAAGTAAATGTTCAGCCCCACTTGAAGCAGCAAGCCTATCCTTTCTATCTGGCTCATGTTGAAGACCCACCATCATGAGATTGAGTAATCTAAAAACTAGTTCTTATTAAATATATGTTTAAAGGTTCAATCCTCATTCAAAGAGTTTCATTCCTTGTTAAGCCAAAGTTCCTTAAATTTGATAGATAGTTGAGAATTGAGTGTACTAGGTCCTCTTTATCTTTTCTTTTCTAATAATATTTTATCTATAAAATGTAATATATTCCTAGTATAGTAGTTTCAAATCTCAGTTAGGATGTCTCAGTCAGTTAGTGGTTTTGCTACCCACAATAAATTGCCATCTGTCACTAGCTACTTAAATTTAGAAACTAGCAACTAAGTCTATAGTATACTTGTGAATTATATAAATGATTTGTTTATCGTACCGGTCACTAGGTGGACATGGTGGATCAGCATGAACAGTAGCAGATAATGTAGCTGCTATAGGTTGAAATCCATCATAGTGGAGTTGACTAAAAAAAATAACAAAATTAAATTTAAGGGTAACAATAACAAAAAATCTCACAAACATAACCTTAGTTTATTTAATTTACCTGGCGAAACTAAAACCTAAAGACCAAATGTTATAAAAACAATAGTTTAAGTAAATATAATATTAAGATACAATACAAAATAAAATATATATCCGAAAAACAAGTACTTTAGTAAAAAGCGTACCTGATTATCATACGATATAGTAGTTCTCGGTTTTTCACAACATTTCTAGTATCTATATCGCCGGTGGCAGTAGTAGCGGCAGCTGGAGTGATGTCTTTCATAATATCTTCCTTTTCGGACGTAATTTTGACTGTGTATAAGAAAACCGGTGGAAAAATAAACTGTGTTCTATTATTTGATTATGGCCTTCAGAAAGTGCCGGTTGAGCACAAATCACTTTGCAAATGTCGAGTTGTATGAAGAAGACACGAAGGAGGTTGTAGGTTAAAAAAGAGATGTTATACAATAGGAATATGCAAGTTAAAAAGAAATCTAGTTAAAATAAACTTTGCCATGCAAAATGCTAAACACAATTGTCAATGTCAAATTAGAAACAGCCAAACGTTAAAATGACGTTTATTACTTTATGATCTGTGACTGAAGATTATATATAGTTGCGTTTTAAAGTTTTAATATTTGTAGAAATTGGCAAATATTTATTGGTAAGCGAAAATTACGTTATGTTCGCGCTAAGTGCGGTGGTTTTATGATTTTTTCCTAAGCTTAGATAAAATCAATAATTTCGCACATGCGCCCAACGACACCGTTCCTTTGCTAGTGTCATAAGATACAAAAACACAAAACTAGTAAAATTACTCTTAAATTAAAATATTTATTTTCTACTAATTTATTTTATTTCTATGTATATGTAACGTTAAGAAATATATTGAAATAGTATTTAAAATCACTGCGTTGGGTATTTGGATGTAGGTCTTCAACTATCATTTTATTTTTTTTGTTATCTCAGTTTAGTTTTGCATAGCGTAGAGTTGCTCGATTTATTAAATTCATTCAAAAATACATTGTAAAATAATATTTTTGGAATAATAAGCTAAAGCAAAATTACAATTTCACTCTATAAACATTTTCTTTAGTTATGTCACGTTCATACTAAGCTGTAAGCATGAGTTCAAAGTTATTCATTCAGAAACATTTAATGAAACGGAACCAAACGGTTCACTGAACTGGCACAACTACTTATCTACAATAAATGCTCATATGTTATACAGCGTGTAATCCCTTTTGAGTTTATATGCTGCATTAACTACATAATGCCTGCAAATTTATATGCTTTTCATTTTTTTTTTCTTTTATTTTTGCTTTACGCCGTTTCCCGCATATAACAAGATAGGCGACGAAGATATAGAACCTATGATGATATTTTAATAAATAAATATTGTTATTGAGAGGACCATTTGA
Organism: Heliconius melpomene melpomene; assembly: GCA_000313835.2. Lineage (NCBI taxonomy): Eukaryota > Metazoa > Arthropoda > Insecta > Lepidoptera > Nymphalidae > Heliconius > Heliconius melpomene. Next base: position 52,228 of record HE671853.1, read on the forward strand.
CAGAACCTACTCTCTGCTTACTCTGCTAAACGGGAAAAAGCGTTTAGCGTTATGTTATTTTTCCAACTTAACCATAACGACTTGAGGCCTTCGTTGCAAAGGGGCACAAGAGTGCAATTGTAAACGCGACAGTTGGTGGGTTTGATTTCCACTAATAAATGAAAATGGGAAACGGCACTGTCTTAATGGGAACGGAGTGCCTTAACACTAGGTTCCCTCCGCGTACGCTGCAATGTGTAGGACACAGTGCGTGGCTGAAAAACAAATTTAATAGAATGAAGGTATAACAACAGCAATGATTTCTGTGTCATAAATACTATAGGTACTATAGATACTTCAACAAATGATTAAATTTTATCTACAAAGTTTACAATTTTTATCTTCTGATTCATAATATGACATAAGTCTAAATTCTTATTAATTTATGACTAGTTTTTTAATACTAGGTGCGGAAGAGTGTCGTCGTGGTGCAGGGGCACAAGCGTGCGACTGTACACAACAACTGTGGGTTCGATTTACACTCGGGGAATGTAATCTATATATATAAAGTCGAAAGGTCACTCACTCATCACGAAATCTCAGAAACTACAAGTGTTAGGAATCTCAAATTTTGCATAGGAGTTACTTATAGGACGTAGGTGCTCGCTAAGACGGGAATTTGCAATATTCGATTTCCAAGGGATTGTTTTTGGGGTTGAAAGTTTATATGAAACTTTGTTACTACAAATGCTAGGAGCCCCAAATTTTGCATGGACGTCACTTATATGACGTAGGTACTCATGGAGACAGAAATTAATAATAATGTAGTTCACGAAGGCGAAGCCGCGGGCGGGCCGCTAGTATTTAATAATTGCATTTCCACACTGTGGTAACGAGGCAAAGCGTGGCGTTGAGTTCCGCCCCTCAACACGCAATGCCTCAAGTAGAAAGTGGGGAACCAGATAGTTTTTATGAGAACGGAGTATGTTACCACTAAGTTTCTAGGTTCCCTCTGCCTACTTTGGTATGTGCAGGATACATCTAAAAAATATATTTACTAAACAACACTTAGGCCTGTATTTATAAGCTGCTCCCAACTCCGAGATCGATATTGAGATGCCGTGTTTTTATTTATAAATTTTAATCTATGAATAAAAACGGCATCTCAAGTTCACTCTCAAGATCGATTTCAGAGTGAAGAGCGATTTATAAATCGCCTTAGTCCGTCCACCATCCTTCATCTTTTTGAGAGATGTTGTAAACTGGTGGTTCCAATTTTAAACTTAATTAAACCAGTCTAGAGAACATCTATATACGTTACTCTAACTAAAAATTGAACCTACACCCAATGCGTATACACTCCAATGTTTCACCACTGAACTATAATAGCCTCAATTCTTTCTTATTATCAAGCTGAGAAATTTCTCATCAACTACTAGTAAAATATTTTTGTTTTGAGTACCTACCTGGTCAATTTGTCGACGAAGTCTATTTTCACATATGACTCCAGCCACGTAGAATGAGCCTTTACTCTTACTTATTTGAGCACGTTGGCGAAGCCGCAGGTAACAGCTGCAAAAACTTTGTAAGCATGGACGTTTGTTCCATTTTCACGCGAAAACTATTGAACGGATTTACATGAAACTTTACGGTTATATAATCTATACTAGCGGCCCGCCCGCGGCTTCGCCTGCGTGAACTACGTTATTATTAATTTCTGTCTCCATGAGTACCTACGTACTATACGTGACGTCCATGCAAAATTTGAGACTCCTAGCATTTGTAGTAACGAAGTTTCATACAAACTGTCAACCCCAAAAACAACCCCTTAGAAGTCGAATATTGCAAATTCCCATCTTAGTATCTACGTCTTATAAGTAACTCCTATGCAAAATTTGAGATTCCTAGCACATGTAGTTACTGAGATTTCGTGATGAGTGAGTGACCTTTCGATTTTATATATATAGATAGATAAGAATAACACATAGGCTACCATTCATGTAAATATTTTGTATAATTTGTCTAAGATTTTGTCAATAAGTTTAATTTATAATTTGTATAATTTCCAGGTATTACTAACAGGCTGCAGGTGCGTCGAATTGGACTGCTGGGACGGTGACGATGGCAACCCGGTCATCTACCACGGCCACACGTTCACCACAAAGATACCGTTTAGACGGGTGGTGGAGACTATTGCTAGGTTTGTTTCCATAATCATTCATAATGCACCAGCTATATGGGCGTAGGCCCCCAAAAATATCTGTTCAAAGGTTAAAGTCCCAGTTTATTACCAGCTTGAAGCTAATTTATTTATTTTATTTTATATTTTTCAGGAGTGCCTTTGTAGCGTCACCGTATCCGCTAATACTAAGCATAGAGAACCACTGCAGCTTGCCACAGCAACAAGTTATGGCCAGTACTTTTGAGGTCAGTATCATAAGATTTATTTGTTTTTCCCTTTTAATAATATTGTTGATTGATATTGGTTGATATTTTTTAATTTTTAAAATATTATCTTTTTAGATATTCCTGCCAAATAATAATTCTTAGAATTTTTTTTTTCAACTTTTGTTACCTTTAGCCTAAAATTGAACCTAGGACCTTCAATGTAATAAAAACCACCACTTAACAAATTACACACGCTTTACTAGCTCTGTCTTCATCCAGGCAGTGTTTGGAGAGCAACTGGTTACGTCGTTCCTGTTCGAAGTCGACTATACGGACGAGCCAAGGCTGCCGAGTCCTGAACAGCTTAAATATAAGGTACTTTATTTTAATTTACCCTTTATTTTAATGATTATATATCGAGGCGTAGGCAGTAGTAGACCAGCATCACAGTGTTCCACTCGGAGGAAACAGTTATTTTTAGTTTCTCGCTCTGGTAACTAGCACGCGGTCCCTAAAATGAACGGACAGTGGAGAAAGAACGGGTCATCTACAGAGAAAACTGAATTACAGGAGGTACATGAAGATGAAAAGCTTTTTCCAAATTATAAAAAAAATCATCGATTCGTGGTCGCATAAAATATTTTGTCCAGGCAAATCGCGACATTGAGTCCCGGCATTCAATACGCAGTGCCTCCAGATTTATCAGAGGAAAGTGAGGAACGGAAGTGTCCTATTTAAGGACGAAGTATCTTAACTAGGTTCCCACGGTACCTCTAGTTACCCTGATATGTGTAGTATAGTTCTTAAATCCTTTTTTTTTAATTCAAACCAGTAACTTACAATTTCCTGACATAACTTTCAACCAAAAAAACTCGTCATCTTTATAATAAGTATTTAGTATATACTCGACATGAGGTTGGCCAATTTTAATCCAGCATTTTAATATATTTTTTTTATTTCAGGTCTTAATCAAAAACAAGAAACTACTTCCCATAGAGTCAAGTCCTACTATAGGTTTGACTGGCACAAGTTCTGCCCAGGGTTACAGTGGAGTTTTAGCCACCGCTTTTAGGTCAGTTGTGTATTCATGGCCCAGGGGCACAAGTTGTGGGCTCGATTCAAAACCAACCAAGCAAAGCTCGGCGTGCATTTTTTATATTTTTTTTATTTTCTAGGTCAAATGGCATTCGTCACACAACTTCGTCGCTTCCCGACGCCAGTAACAGAACTAGCTCGATTATGTCGAATCAGTCCGCTGGTTCGTCGCTTACTGAGTACTTTTCTGATGAGGATTACGATGAAGACGACGAATTTGATGGTATGGGAATATTTTAAACGAATTAATGTTATTTTAGAAATATATATGTTTCGGCAGCTTCTCTATCCCTACTGACGTGATGATACAAATAATGAAAGTCTTAGCTCTTATTGAAAAGTAAAGTTTGTTCAAAAAATGTTTAATATTTATAATGTTTATCATGATCTCCTATGTAAAAAACAGAAAAAGGTGTTTTTTCTCATTCTCTATTTCACGAAAAAAAGGTTTTGTATTGAATAGTCAATTTATCGAGGAAGGCTATATTACGTCACGTTAGTCGCTTCTATGTAACTGTCATACAAAGTTAGGTATTACTATTTGACCATGGCTTCAAACCTGCAAGTGTAAACTAGTTTTATAAATATCAAATTCCTTTTATGATTTCCAGAGAAAGAATTACACAAGATTCTTAATTCCATGGAAGAGAAGGTCGGGCGTACCTCCCTCTCTCTCTACCAGAGTTTTCGTAGGAGCGAGGGAGAAGAAGTTACCGCCATGAAACATTCTAATAGAAAACGGAGTAATCAAATTGCGAGGGAACTAAGCGATATGGTTACCTATGTGCAGGTTAGTTCGGTTATTTTGTAATAGGGTAGGTAGTGAGTTATGCATAAACTGAGAACACTTAGTTTTAAAATACTCTGTTCTCTTACTCTACTCAATCTCAATTTATTTCCAACCATCCGTCCTTCACTAAACACTCAATTTACTTGGAACCACGGATGGTTAAGTGAAGGACGGATCAGAGACAAAATTTTATGACAAGTGGCGACACTTTCCATTGAATTTTGGCTCATTATGTATTGAGTAGCGTAAAACAACGTTGAGTTTAATTTAACTCGATCGCGAACAGCTTTCTTACCGAAACGGAGAAATTATTAAAATAATATATTATATAAATAGTCATTCCCCCGGAGTTGAAGACCGAACCTACAACCTTCGCGCTTACAATCAGTATCAGTTTTCGTACTGAAGGGCTCATTACCGTTTAAGATTTCTTAAATATTTATTATTTCTTACACTAAAGACGTGGCCTACCGTACCCTTTCTTGATATATTTATGGTGATATTTTTCAGGCCATAAAATTCCGAGGCCTGAATCCTATATCACCGAGGAGTTCGATGAGGCAGCCAAGCAACGTGAAGGACAATACAAGTGGAGCTACATGCAGCTTTGAATCTTCTGAAAGCAGTGATAGTGCTGGGACGGTAAGAATATAGGTTCATATTTTATCTCGCATTATGATAATTTTCTGGTGTGGTTACCATGGAGCGGCGTTAAGGTCACTCAATACACAACATCTATGAAATTGGCGGAAGCTGTAAAAAAAAATTGTGACACCAGACATTTTATCCCGCCCATAATATAACACTGTTTTCCCTTTAAGACAACTGACTTTCCCTACATTCCGCCGAATTCTGAGTGTGTTTAGTGGCGGAGCTCAACGCCGCACTTTGCCTCGTTACCAGAGCGAAGAAATGAAAATGTTTAATATCCTCGAGTAGGAATCGAACCCACAAATTGTCGCGTTTACAATTGCTTGTGTCCCTGCGCTGCTATACGTGTGCATGTTTTTTTTATTTTCAACCTTAATCTGCATATAATAAGGTAAATAGAGGAACCTAGTGTCGAGAATCTCCGTTTCCCAATTGACACAGCGTGAAACATAAAAAACATAAAAAATCCTTTTCTCTTAAAATAATCCAATATTATTTTTAATTCCAGCAGTTAGCCATCACCCAACATACCCGAGGTAGATGCCTCAACGCGCCCGCCATCCACCATCCTTGTTACCGATGCTCGTCGGTCAACGAAGCGATAGCTAAGAAAATATGCAGGAAACACCCGCTCGCACTGATCGCTCACACTGAAACACAACTTGTTAGGACTTATCCCGCCGGGTAAGTATTACTTAGCTACTAAAAGTAAGCTTACTTTTGTTTAGCCTTACCCTATTTTCCACACAATGCAGTGAAAGCAGAGAGTTAAGACTTTTCGTTCCTCACTTTGCGCCCAATTTTCGAGACGTTGGGTATTGAATGGCGGAACTTAGCACCGCGCTTTTTCGTGATACCAAAGCGAATTAAGATAATCTGATTCAGGCAGAACTGATGCGCTTAGAAAACTGAACAGAAGATGAGACAATGGGAAGAACTATATTTAACAGCGAAAATCTGGGATATTTGTGAAAAATGTACCATTTGAACACAGTTCCGTTGTAACATCAAAACAATCTAAAAAATGATACAACTAATAATGTATTTTGTAACTATAACCGAATTCTTCAATGTATTTTATAAAATGCCCCAATCAAATCTTTTTCAGCCTAAGAATAGATTCATCCAACTTTGACCCCGTGTCCTTCTGGTCGTGCGGCGTTCAGCTCGTCGCACTGAATTATCAGACAGAAGACGCAGCGATGGCGATTAACGCCGCCATGTACGAGAGCAATGGTTGTGTAGGATACGTTAGAAAACCAAGAGTCATGTGGGATTGTAGCCATATTGCTTATAGACGGTAAGTTTACTATACTTTATAATATATAACAGAATGAACAAAAACATAGCTCCATTCTCTCTGGTGTGTGGCAGAACTCAACGCCGCGGTTTGTTTTATTAGAGCGGAACATATAAAATATTTTAAATATGTATAATAATTCCTCCTGTAGGGATTAAATCTACATTATGTTTCCAATCAAATGACGCGCTGAACAGACTTAGATGATTTTTTTGTAATATGGCCTACATCATAAAAATATATAGGCTACAAATTATTCAATTCCCCATCGGGGAAAGGAATTATTTCATATTTTCATTTCAACAAGACAAGCGCGTAGTTGAGCTCCGCCACGCTAATTCTCTAAAAATGGGCGGTACGTTAGGTTCCCTCTGCCTACCCTCCCACGAGTATATGCGGAATATAGCGTGGAGCTAAAAAAGTTTAATATTCATTATCTATTCAGATTTAACCCCATGGATAAAGAGTTCGATGGTATCCACGCGGCTCATCTCACTCTCGCCGTCATCTCCGGCCAATATGTCGCCGAAAATGTCTACTCCTTCTACAATGCATATGTTGAGGTGGAAATATTAGGAGTTCCAGCCGATTGTAAGAAAATAAAAACGAGGGTAGCTAGAAGAAATGCTTTGAACCCTATTTGGAATGAAACTTTCAGTTTTAAGGTAAGTTTAGGTAAGTTTTAGTAAGTGTTGATAAGCAATGTTAAATTTTATTTTACTTGTAAATGAGCAACTTGTATTTAAAGTGAAAAAAATATATAAAATATAATATATATTTTTTATTTAAATAGTTATTATTTGTTGCAGGTAAACTTTCCCGAGTTAGCATTTGTTAGATTCGAAGTATACGACGCTGATACTAACTACATGTTGTCTCAACGAGTCATTCCTTTGCAATGTCTTAGACCTGGATATAGGCATGTTAGATTGAGGTAATTTTTTCTAACTGTAAAATATTATTGAGCAAAGGTTCTAGGTTCAAATTTTAGAATATATCATGTTCTAGACAATATCTATATTATATAAGTATGTAAAGAAATACAGTAGAAATGAGAACATCTTTTAGGAGTTCGGTTAAAAAAACAAAAATAACAATATCAATGAATCGTCCTGCCGGAGCAGTGGCACGGCGTCTAACTGTTAACACGACGCTTGTGTGTTCGATTCCCACTTCAGGGAATGAATTATAATCATTTCCTCGATATTTAATAGCAAAGCAAAGCGGGGCTGTGAGTTTCTCCACTCAAAACGCAATGTCTCGAAAATTGGACAAGGTGTTCCCTCTAACCAGAGTAGTAAACAATATTATTTTCTTTACAGATCACCAACGAACCAGCCTTTAAACATGGCATCCCTGCTCATCTTCTCTCGCTGTACAGAGGAGCAGGCTGGAGAAAGCTGCAGAGGAGACCCGGAACCAGGGTCCCCCACACAGAGAAGAAAAATACACTTTTTAGTGGTCCACGCGGTTGTGTTACACGAACCTTACTCTATATTGAAGGTTACTCATGACACTACTACTAATGAGGTTAGATTTTTACTTAAGACTCACACTTTATCCCGTATATAGCAGGGTAGGAATAGTGGTGGAACCTAAACGGCGCGCTTTGGAAACCGTATTATGTGGGGAAATAAGTAATTCAAATCTAATCCCCCCGATTAGGGATCAAATTTTAAAGGTTACTAATAATCTACTATTAATAAGGTAAGCTTCTTTTTGTTTTACCTCATATATCAGGATAATAATAATAAAAGGAAAAATAAGAGGGACCCTAGTGCTAAGACGGTTTTCAAGTGGTGGATTCAACGACACTATTTGCCTACCAGAACGAGGAAATGTTAAGCTATTAAATTATAGTTTCTTATTTTGTAAACTATTTGAGGATCTCGTGGTGGGACAGCATCTTTAAAGCATGATGTTGATGAGATAGATAGATAGATAAACTCTTTATTGCATACATAAACAAACACATTACTAAATAGTAAAATAAAAGACATAGAGTAGCATGCAAAGGCGACCTTATCACTATTAGGGATTTCTTACAGGTATAACTGACATAAACTTACGATAAAGCAGGATATAACGGTAATGCATAAGTAATAAAGAGCGAAATGGATACAAATAGATAATATAATAATTTTTTGATGTATTATGCAACATAATGAGATGTGATTTTTAAATGAATATCATTTAACTTTTTCGAATTAGGCGAAAAGAGGAAAACAGTGTATAAGACATTACACTACCACTACCAAACACTAGGTTCTCTTTGCCTAATAATTTCAATATTATTATAAAATCATAGTTATTGCTATGCCAACCAATATATTTATCTTTATAGGCAATAGCCCAATGCCTAACAAAAGCTGGTGTCTGCCGCTCATCGCGAGGCAGCTACGTGCTGGTAGAGGAAGTTGCCTCTAGAGCTCCAACACAGAGGGTCCTAGCTCCTCACGAGAGAGTTCTGAAGGCGGCCACTAGTAGACCTGGAGCCAGGTTGTTACTGAAGAGGGTTGGTGATGATCCTAGTAGTCGAGCTTGGTTGACTAGCATAAGGTAATGTTGAGATTTTTATAATTGAAGAAGAATTTGAATTTAATATTCTAAATATTTTTCTCAGACAAGTAAAATATATGGAACAGCATAAAAATTGTATATAAATATCAATTTAACTAAAGTTGTACTTGTATATATGTCACCTATACAAAATTTCGTTGGGAAGTCCAAAGGAACCTTCGTAACAAATTTCAGCGTTCTACGCTGCGTAGCATCGTCTATGCGTTGACTGGCAGTTACTCTTAGTAACAGAAGAATGTTACATATAAATTACTACTATTCTACTTAAACTGAACTAATTAATATTGTAGATCTCTTTGTTATATACAATCGTACACAGTCGTTATCCTACTATCAGATATCAGATATCATATCATAAATAAATTAGATTTGGCTCGAAGATAATGTTAGTTTAAGAGAATGAAACTCTCGTGGCGCAAATAAATCGGTATTAATATGACACATTTTTTTTGTCAATTGAGGCCGTCTTGGCGCAGAGGCGCTAACGAGTGACTGTAAACGCGACGGTTGTTTGTTCGATAACTCACTTGGGGGAATGAAATATTTAATATTCAAATTTTTCTCGCTCTAGTGACGAGGGAAGGCTAAATCATCATTTCTCCGCTTTGATTCGACAAAGCGCATTTCATGGTCTTGAGCGTATCTGGAGATATTTTCTAAGAGGAAGTCTTTGATTTTAAATTTGAAGTGATTTTTAGGTGTTAAGGATAATTAAAAAACTTTTCAAACTTCATTTATTAGGAGGCAGGTGGGGTGGGCACGGCTGCTCTTTTTAATAGGTGTTTTACAATACGGGTTGAAAGTGGAAAGCGTAGTGTCTTAAAACTAGGATCTCGCTGTCTATCTTTAAATCAAAGAAAAAAATATAATTCAAAATTGTAAATATACATTTTAACTTTTACTTCTATCTTAACAGATCAGCATCAACAGACAGGTCAAGGGATCACTCAGTACCCTCCGACGAGGACTCCAGCGCTCACGAGGAGCCCAGGAAACCTCCTGACAGCTTCTTAGTCTGCGTACATAATGTGTGCCATGAAATACCTTACGCCATTTTAAAGGTAATTATAAATTAGACAAAATTATACAAATTCTTATTTTACATACGACTCCCTCAACCTGATGATTGATGTGGTGTTATACTATAGCCTTTCTAGCCTTTCATTGGTCCTACACAAAAAAATCCATTTCGGACCAGTAGTTCCAGAGATTAGTGTGTTCAACCAAACCAATGTTTCATAATAATATATACATTTACAAAAGAACGATTTGCAAGTACATTATTTTTTTATTTTAGGTACCTCTAGGCGCCACGGCCTCCTACGTTATATATCAAGCGTTAACAAAAGCAAGGTGCCATGATGATCCTAAAAGGTAATATTTTGTTTTTAGCTTCACGCTGTATCCCGTATATAGAAGAGTAGGTAGACGGGACCTAATTAAGACACTCCGTTCTCCACTTTCCCTCCAATATAGTATATAGTATATATATACCTAGTATATAGTATAGTAAAGTAAAGCTTATTACACTGTTCAAGAATACTTAGAGGACAAATATGTATGGAATTAATGTCTATTGAATGTAATGCAGAATAGCTGCCAACTAATGTAACAGATTGTGATTGTACCATTGATTTTGAAAAGAGCAAGTGTTGAGTTTCTTGCCGGCTCTTCTCAGCAGAACTGCCTTCCGAACCGGTGGTAGCTTTTTGTTCATATGTTCATTCGACGATTCAAAAGTGCATGTAACAGTTTATTTGAATAAAGAATATTTTGAATTTTGAATTTTGAATATTCAAGACATTGCGTGTTGAATGACTGGGCTCAGCCACGCTTTGTCTTTTTAGCAGAACGAGAAAATGATTAATGATCTAATGATTTTCGAGTGGAAATCGAACCAACAATCGCGTTACTAGTCTGACGCTATCTTAATACTTAAAAAATGCCAAAACATTAAAGAATTTTTATTTTATTTTACCTTATTCCAGGTTTATACTAGTAGAAGAGCTAGAATGGGGAGGCAGAGCTGGCGCCGGCCCCCAACAGCGACCACTGGCTGATGATGAAGTGGTTTATGCTGCACAGGTAAAAAATATTCGCTAATATTATTTGTATAGTATCTATCTATCGAATCGAAGAAATTAAAATATTAAGAAACCCCTTTCTAAGCACACTTGTGCCCCTGTGCCACTACGGTGTCAATTCAAATAAACATATTAATTTAAAATAATTATAACAGGCAACCTGGAAAACGTTGGGCAGATTCGTACTCCAAGAGAAGGGAAGTACAGCACCTTTACCAAGACATCGCGCATGCATCGCCAGGATACAACGGGGACTGAGTATGACGAGAGGAGCTTTTACTGGTAATTTATTTATTGTTATCTTTTATCTTTCACCTGTGACTTCGACCCCCTGGTAAAATTAAAATGAGTAAGAGTTATTTATGACACATGTGACATGACACATTCTAAGTGCCCATAGTAACTTAACTTCAGGTACAAACTTCAGGAATAGAAAAAATATTTTGTTTTACAGGCAGCGGCGGTTTTCCACTCGGTAATATAATATCGAATGACAATGTATGTGAAGGAAAGACTCCAGTACAAACTGCATACAGCGACCCAACGCATTGCAGGTATCTAAAATACTATATAGTAGCTTCCCTTATATTTATATACGGACAAATATATAGAGACCGTCGCGTCGTGGCGCAGAGAGAACTCACAACCGTTACGTTTATAGTTGGTTGTGCCACTACGCCACGACGGCTTTTTTATTCAGTGTTAAGACACTCCGTTCCCCACACAATGCCGACTTTTGGTGGCTTTGCGTGTTGAGTGGCGGAACTTAACGCTGCCTCGACACCAGAGCAAATAAATGAAAATATAAATTTAAATAACTATTTTACTTCCTCTAGTGGGGATCTAACCCACCACCAATTGCTTTTACAGTCACACCTTGTGCCCTTGTGACTTTTTTAATTAGCGTATTTTTAATTTTCAGGCGAGTGTCATCAGCACCTTTGGGTAAAGGTATAGGGCGGGCAAAGGGCCATTCTGACAAGGATATACATTCATACACACAAAGACGATCAGCTTCGAGAGAGGTGAGGAAAATAAATATTCATTCGATGCATCTAAGAAGTATTAGTAATTTTTAAATAAATATTACAGGAGACGCAATCAAAATTTTTAAATTGTCTTTCCACATACATTCACATATTTAAATTATTAAAAAAAACCTGTAAATACGTTATTGTTGCACCAAGTGAATATGAACGTACTGAGCTTTAACTTCTAGATGTCACATATTTTTCTAATAATGAGAAGAAAGAGAGAATTCTTCAAAAAAGCACTGTCATTTATTTTAACATTTTAAGGTGCTATTTACACACGGGAAATGATTTTTCTTACCTTCACTCTGTATCGTAGGGTAGGCAGAGGGAATCTAGGAACCTTGTGTTAAGACACTACATTCTTTTTTAGTCACTCTCGCCGAATTCTGGAGGCGTTGCGTGTTGAGTGGCGAAATTCAACGCTGCGCTCTGTTTCAATACCAGAGCGAGGAAATGAAAATATTAAAAATTCCATTCCCCTACGTTGCAATCGAACTCACATCTGTCGCGTCTACGGTCGCACGTTTGTGTCCCTGCACCACTACAGCGCTCATCACGTATAAAAATGCGTAGTTTTTTTCTATTTATATATCAAAAATATATTTCAGGTACACTCAGAAGGAGAGACTGGTGGTAGTTCGTTAGGTGCTGAAGCTCTTGCGGCTCAAATGGCGCGCTTCAAGAGAGTATCTTTGCGGAAATTAAGGGCTTGGCGTTCCTGAGTGTTGCAGGTATGATATTTATAAATATAGCTTTGAGTTAAAACATTCTGTTCTCCTAAATTTGTGATACCGCGTGGGAGAGCATGGAATTTAAAATATTTCACTCCCCTTATTGGAGAGCGAACTTATGCTGTCTTACATTAAAAATATTGTAAATAATTTAGCAGAAAGTGGGGAACAGAAGTGTCTTAATGGGAAACGAATTGCCTTAACACTAGGTTCCCAGGTCCCCTCTCCTCTCCAAGGCCAAGAAAAAATATTTGTAATATTGGTTTTGGGTTAATAATATAATGAAAATAGAATCGCCGTTTCCTTGCAACCTTATGGGAAAAAACTAAATCTAAAGTAATTGTTGGCTTATTTATTTATTATTATAATTAATTATTAAATCACCTATTTTATTTACGTGGTTTTAGGTGTTCCGCCGACTCGGAACGAGTTTGGCGAACCACCGAGCATCACTTTCATCGGAACTCGGCTCTCTATGGGATTTCTTTAGAATCGACAGAGAAAGACGGCGTTCAGCTCCGGCAGGCACTTACGAACCCATCGAAACTAAATCACCAGCAAAATTGGCTAGAGACCTATTTCAAGTTGTCCATGAAACGGTATTCGCAAAGAAATTTGAAGAAAAACGATGTCCATTAGTAAAAGAAGAATCAGATTTGAGCTCAGATGATGAAGATGGAACTGAAAGACGCATCGCCAATCTTATCGACTTTTTCTTTACAATAGTAAAAAGTCAAAAAGATGATAGAAAAAGTAGCGGTGGAAGTTGTTTCAGGAGTGAAGATACACCTGAAGAAAAGTATATTCCAACCAAAGTCAATACAGAGTTAGAGCAAAAAATGGAAACGCTCTTAGAATTTCTTGCGACGAGTGGTTGCGTAGAAAAAGATGAGAAGGATGAAAAAAAGATAACTCTCATGGAATTTTTATTGACTGAAGACAAAAAATTCGATAAGCCTATTATAGAAATTAATAACAAAGGCATTAGCTTGTCAGAATCTAATGTCAACGTAAAAAACTTGTCATACATAGACGAAACTCCTGGCGATGATAGCAATGAAACACTAGTTGAAATGCTGTTAAAATATATGGAAGATTATAGTGGAAAAGAGAAAGATACATCAAAATCTCTATCAGTGACGCCATCTTTGTCAGAAAAGTCAAAATCTGATATGACTATAAGCAAATTTGAAACGTTCAGTGATATTAGCAAGACCAAATCTGATTCGACACTAACACAAACACAAGACACAGTGATCGACAGAGGAGATGACGACAGAAGACGCATATCCGAAACAGTAATCGATTTAAGTGGAGTTAAAACTGATCTAGAATCGATTTTTGAAGAAGCAGTTTTACGAGTGTGTGAATTAAAAATGATTTTTGAAGATGATACAATGAGTGAACAAGAAGATATAGAGAATTTTAATATGTATACAAAACCACCTCAATTGCAATATGGTCAAATGTTATATAGCATTGAATTATCTGATATTATAGAGGAAGACGAACCAGAATTATCTTATAGAACAATGGAAAAAGATCGAATGACGCAAATTAGAGAAATTGCAGAAGACTTGATAAGACATATAGAGAGGAGGATTCAAAATTATTCATTCGACGACGACAGTTCTGGACCTTCTACAGAAGAATATAGTCGAGAATTTGACTTAAGTCCGAGCCAAAAATCGATAAGTTTAGTTGATTTGCGAAACATCCCAGATTTACCGCCCAGCATGATAATCAAGCCTAAAGTTGTCAGGGTTGACAAATCAACATCCACAACCGAGATATCAGATTCGTTCTCTGAATACTCTAGAAGAATCGATTCTGCGTGTATGACTGAAGATACTACGCTAACATCAAGTACAGAAAGAAACGAAAGAGCATTAGATAAATTAGAATCTCTACATCGATTTTTCTCCAAGTCTCGATTGGAAATAATCGATGAAAGTTTGGAAGAAGAAAAAAATAAAAGTCCTAGTGGACATGAAATTTTGAAAGGAGATGTACAAGGTTATAAAGTCGGTCAAGCTAGTTTGGACGACGTTGAAGATTTGCTCGACGATAACGACAAAGAGAAAGATTTTAAAATGGATGACATGAGTAATGAATAAATAAACGATTTTAGACAGTATTTCTATATAACGTTATACAAAATTACTTATACTTCCGATTTTGTGACTTATAGTCAAGTTGAATACTTACTAATAGGAGAAGAACAGAAAAAGGGGAATCACAGATAATATTTTTATCACAATTACCCAATATTTTTACACTATTGTTAAAAATATCAAAATAAATTACAACATATCTAGGAGTTCGGGAAAAAAGTATTCTAAAATTAAACTTAGTATCCCGTAACTAAGTTTGGACCAGTCTTTTTTTTAAATAAAAAATCTGTGTCAATAAAAAAAATATAAAATAAAAATTCTAAAATTAAAGTAACTTAAATTAAATTCTTATATTATAAAAATAATATACTTTTAATTTAAAATATTTGTAGATTATTTATGTATATCACTTTGTTTTGCAATAAAAAATTATGTCAGTTGTATTATAAAATAAAGTTATTGTTTTCTATATAATCTATGTACTTACGTTGAACGAATTACAAAAAAATAGAAAGAGCCAAATTAAAAATCGATTTTAATTTATAATAATAACTAAAGTAAATATAAGATTAAAAAATAAAACTCGACTAAGGCATAAAATAATACGCAAATTCTCGAAATTTCGAGGTCAAATAGTGAGATTTTTTAATAAATAGTTCGTATATTCTTAGATATAGGTTATAGAATATTTAACTATATTTGTACGTCGGTAATTTTTTATTGGGTGTTATTTTGTTTTTTCACCTTTTATTTTATACAGAACTTAAAATTATGAAGGAATTGTCTTTCTTATACAAAAAGTGGGTATATAATTATATATTATGTTCTTTTTTTATTTTATGGCCACTTATAAAATTTTACAAGTTGCTTCGCGCGCGTAGTAAAATTCAAATAACTAAGATCTATTAACTAGAATCTATTAATAATATTGTTAAAATAATTCTTTGCACTGTTACGTTATTTTATAAATATATTTTTTTAATATAATATTTATTTCTCTTTAAAAATATATATTTTAAATGACATTCTACTGAAATCGCTTTGCCTACAACACATTATAATAAATTAGAACCCAATTAAAAAAATTTCAACGTACAAGCGAATGTTAGAATAAAAAAGCAAATATTTATGTCAAGTTGAATTTATATTAATTAAAATATAATAAAAATTATGTACACATTTTATACTATCCTTGTAATGTTTAATGTAGGGCTAAACGATTATTTATTCTTTGAATGTAGTGGATTTTGATTAAATGTTGAATTTGACGTGTAATTCAATTGTCAGTTGAGAATTGTCAAAATATATTTTTTTCTGAAAGCTTAAGCTTAAAAGCTTATAGCAAATGTGGATGGAGCGGGAATTAATTAATTAAATTTATTTTAAATTAATTTAAAATTTTATGCGATCTCTAGAAAGAGTAAAATAATTTGCATTTTTCTTAATTCAATGGCTATTTTTATGTAGTATAGGTACTGAGATTAGCGCGAATGACCAAACACACTCTTCAGCTTTCTAATCTAATATTAAATACATTTATTATGGTTAATTTTAAATTATGATTCATTTTTATTTTATTTCAATTGTAACTGACAGTTGAGTTAGATGACAACGGAAGTGTTGAGAATAATGATTAGATGTGTATTAGGCTTTTGAGTAAATCTATAAGTTGTTGACTCCAATTTAGGTCTAGTGGTAGCTTTTTATAGGACTACATACGATTGTATTGTTTATTTTTTAACTTTCTAGATAACTTTTCTATTACTTTTTTTATTGTTGTGGTAGCATATCCGATTTTTGTTGTTACATCACTTTATCTAAGAAAATGTACCTGCAATTTTAAAGTGTGATCTTATGAACTTTGTTCCCATATTATAACTTTATTTGACATTCATACTCCAGGCCTTAATAAATGAAAGAATGAATTTCATAACATGAGAAAATAGTAAATATTTTTATTGAAAATATGTTTTATATGTATATGAGGTCGGTCGTATGTCACAGTGAGAACTGTGAGGTCTATCTATATCAGGACGATTGTTTTTTAATGATCGGTCCCCACTCGCGGGAGTGTTTATATAATATGTATTCTTATTTACCTGCTTTGGTCGAAACACGGCGTTGATTTTCCACTCAGCGCACAATGTCACTATTAACATAACTTTCATAAATTTAAAGATATGTAATTGTAAAGTTGCATATCACAAGGCACTACGTTCGAATCCTACTAAAAGTGAGAGAAACCTTAGAGTATTTACCGTGCTCAGCGCGTTGCAGGAGTTCGGACCATGCCCACGACTTGCGAGCCAAGTGTAGGGTAGGTGTACCCTATAAAGTGTAGGCTTAGGGACCCTATAAATTTTGTTACTCCACTATCTCTTTCACTTCTAACTTCATAAGAAACTAATTGTTGCCCGCAATATTGTTAGTGTGGACTTCAAGACCTAAAAGGTAAAATCCCGATTTTTTCCCATTACCGCAGAATTTTCGAAAAATATTCATTCTATTTCAAAATTTTGTCTAGAAATCTTAATGTTCCCCTACACTCGCTATCCTATCCTGTACCTATCATGTCTACAAGCCAAATTTCCACTTTCAAGTATAGTAGTTTCGTCTGTGCATAGTCTGTCAGTAAATCTGTAATGGAATACTTTTACATTTATATAGAAGATACATTTATTTATTACATTTTCATACATCATTCAAGCTCAGTGGAAACAGGTTCGATTCCCGCTGTGGTCATTTTGAAATACACAAAGCAATCTATGTCTAATCGTTTAAGCTAAATATATCTTTTTATGGTCTAAACTAAACTATGTATTATAAGATGATGTTTTCTTTATATTTAATATGTTGTAAATCAGAAAGAGTATATTTATTTGTATGTATCAAAGAATCAGTGGAGTTTATATTTTAATAAATAAACATTTTATTTTAACTGTGAATATTGTTTTATTAGATTAAATCATAACTAAACAGTGCGACTAGTCTTAACAAAGCGGACAAAGAAATAAAATAAATATAATAATTCTAAATGAGGTTCGAATCCACAAACAATGAGCAATGGGAATTGAACCCACACTATTGAGTCCAATATGCCATATCTTATTTATTATAAGCTTAAGATGCGAGTAAAAAGAAAGACAAACATATTCAAAATCAATCTTTAATATACTACAAAAACGAGAGGAACAGTCATCATTACATATAATTATTAATTATTACAATCATTATTCACTATTCCATATACAAAATATAAATCAACAGTATTTATCATTAATCAGTTCTTTCATTAAAACAGTTCATTAAATACAACCCCGTTTTCATTAAAGATATAAAATAAAAATAAAATACATATTTTAATAATAAATAACTATAATCTAGATTCAGTTTTTTAATGAAACTATTTTATATGGATTTATATTTAATTTTCATAAAAAATTCTTCAATAAAATATATAAGCGATAATAAGCGATTTTAGCACCCTACTGATACCCTACTTCTAGTGCACTAGGCTAGGTCACTATATATAGGGTATTAAAGTTTACACCGTGTATCCTAGCCCTAATTGATGTAGTAGTTTGGTATAATCGCCCCCATACATATAAATATTATTTTGTAATAATAATATATTAATTTAAAAATAATTTAGCACAATTTAAGTATTTCAAATATTATAAAGCTATTTAAAATAAAGCAATTTTTCTCAATTCAATCAGATCTTAAATCAAAATTTAAGAAAATTTTTTTTCATATAATATTTGTATAAATATAAGGCATTTTGACATTAGTTACATTAGATTTCATTAATGAGATCAAAATTATAACACAATCGCACCCAAAATACAATAATATAATTACAAATCCTTAAAAAATAACTTCATTAACATTAAGTTAAAAAAAATTATGATCATTACTTAACAATTTTAGTACAAAATTGTTGTAAGATTCGAAAGATTCATTTCATAATTGTTTTATTTTAATTGATTTAAAATAAACAAAATATTATTTGTTTTATGGGAATATGTTGATATATTAAATAATCTTATAAACAAGGGCCTTAAACCCACCATGTTATTTTTAATCTGCCTCATAAAAAGTGGTCCAACTCACATTCATGGATTTTCTAGCTTTTATATTATGCCTCAGAATAAATATATGAAATATATACCAAAAATATGACTTAGACCGCTTTTTTTGGACATGAATGGCCTTTAAAGTAGTATTCTAAATCTAGTTCCAACATATTCTCATAAAAACTATCATTATAAAATAATATGTATACTATTATTGTCAGATTTATGCTTCTTCACTAAAATACTAAGATTTTAATCAGTTTTTTTTTTAATAAGAAAACTTACTTCTCAATCTGTTTTTTCTATTTATTCAGAAAACGTATAGAAATTTGATCTTTTTTCTAGTTTTTGGACTTTCAATCCATCCATCCATCACACCATTTGACTTTTGAGTTATTTTCAAACAAATTTTCTATATATTATGTATAGCCAAACGTAAACTAAGAAAATGTTCTATTGGAATGCTATAAGATCAGTGTAGTCATAGTCAAGGCACTTGATTAAAGGCGTCATTTTTTACATACACATTGGGTTCAAATCCGTGTTATAATAACATTTTTATAATAATTAAAACAGTAATTAACAATTATTTATAATTTCCGCACAATTTCATTGTTTGTTAATATTTATTTGTCGATTAAATTGAGGCCATTCTAGCCATTTAAAGAAAAATCCTATCGTAGATTATGGAATATACGAGAAGTTAAAATAAATAATAATTAATCATTCACATTGATAAAATTAAACTCAATTTGAACTTCAAAGTCACGAGATTGAAAAGTGCCTTAGGGTGACCATGAGTTGACCTCTTCTAACTTTAGATCACTTCCTATATGTAATAGCTGATATAAATATTGTTGATATATGTTTGTCTGTGTATTTGTAAATATAATATAAACAGATTCAATAATTCATGAACCTGTGATCTTTGGCGAAGTACCTACGGTTCATGAAATTATATACTGTCGTTATTTAAATGGTATGTTTTACTTTCTTTTATAATTGCGTAAGATTCATGTTTGGCAAAGACACATTACAACATACAAATTAACATGTATATGTACATAAATATAGATTATTTATTACAAGCTATTAATAGGGCGTAATCGTGTCTTGGAAATATGCCTTTTAATATTTTATTTTAAACTGTAAAGAGGCCAATTAATAATGTTTTAAAACAGATAAGATTTAAACCATACTTATGTTTATATTTGTCTGAAAACATTTCAAAAATTCTAAAATGTGCTTAAGTATTTAAAACAAAAATTGATTAAATTCTTATTTCAAGTAGAATAATTTGTAGTCTTAACACTAGTTACCTATTGAGCTTCCAGAATTGAGCATCCGTCCAAGTCCACTCAATGTATACAATAATCAGTCTAGACTTCACTAACTCTCAAGCTCAAACTATATGGCACAAAACACTAGCTTTGCCAAACACTGTTCACCAATAGGGAGTGTTAAAACTGTTATTCTCTCTGTTCGTCCATGAATTTCCATTATTAATTCTTGCGCACGAGATTCCTGGCACTTTACGGACTGAGGACTTTTCTATGATGTAGTTATGGCCTTTATTATTGTCCCAATATTCGTTGCCTTGGCACCTAAAACACACGCAGAAATCCAATTTCCTGGAATGGATTGGAAGCTGTAAACGGAATCCAAAGGTATCATATATAGATACGCCGTTTTTGCTCAGAGGTCCTGTTTCGACAAACGCACAGTAGGTGTCCTCATGTGTCCTCCAACCATCTGAGGACGCTCTGACGAAGACTTCTTTATTGAAATCTAAATTTTTCACTTTGACTGTACCGTCTACCGCGCATTCGTTTTGTTTAATTATAACGTTTTCTAATGAAACACATTTCTCTGTAATGCATCTCCGGAATTCCAAATAATCTGAAGCTGGTTGAGGAAATCTCTGTTCCCACAAGTCTACCAAACTGATTGGTGGTGGTTTCCTTTCGGGCGGTGGACTAGGAACTATTTTTAATGCCCAATATGGAGGTACATGGGACGGTTCGGTCATGAATTTCACTTGTTCTAGCGCATATCCTCTGTCATCTGCGAAGACGACGCGTTTTTTCGTCTTGTCCGTGGGGATCCTGATGCAAGACCGTGGTGCTGCTTTGAGAGTTAACTGGATAGGTTTGAGTAGTGACAGACATGGTGCTGAGTATCCTCTTGCTGATAGTTTGGTAGGTCTTCTAACTTGAGGCGTGTAGTCTGTGAGGAACCCCGCTGGTGGGCTGTGACCGTAGAATATTTGCTCGGAGGCGAGCATATCTATTGCCGCACACATCGCGTTTCTGTGAACAGAAAACACGTATATACATATATAACGGCGATCAGCGGTGAACTAAACGGAATCATACGTATCGCGCTCTTTTATAGACGTCGGAGCGCCGGCCACGCGTTTATACAATATTATGTAGAGTGACAATGTTTTTGAATGAAAAATTTCGGACAATTTTGTTGTCTTTGCGATTTGGGAATATAGGTCAAGTACGAAAGTTTACGTTAGATCCTCATTTAAATTTAACTTTATTTTACTTATTAAAGTATTGGTAAGATTTTAATTAGAAAATTTAAATAATGCATTAGTTAAAGTGGAGTGATGACTTAAAATATCATTTTACATTTACTGATTTTTTGTCGCTGTTATCCTAACATAATAATATGTTTTTTATAGTTTTAAAATATTATACATTAGTATGAGAGATTGCTCAGAGTGAACTGAGTGAAAGCTTACTTCATTTTCCACTCTGAATAAACAAGAGGAGGAAATTAATACGGCACTTTATCTAATCTGGATTTTAATATAAAAAAATACTATAACCGCCAATAACCATTATAAGGATCATGTCAAGCTTACGTTTATTAATACTTAGGCAAGGGCACGATTAAATCAAACGAAGTACTATAAACTAATAATTAATTTATTAGTAGGGACTTACAACAAGTAGGGATTCTTCCTCACCAAAATAAACAAAAATATCAAACAATTTTACATTTGACTAAATGAGTGGAATGTTTTAGACATTATTTATAGACAGAAGTTATAATTAAATTGCTGCCGGTTATTGACATATTTATATTAATGATAATAATAAATTATGAGAGCAAAAATAAATTCTAATTATTATTTACCATACAACATTGCCTCCAATATGTTTGGCAATGATTAGAAAAAGATCCTATCAATATTGAAGTTGTCTAAAATTTAAAAAAAAACTATTAAATTTTAACTCCAAATGAATAATTTGTATAACATTGGAGACTGTTAGAGTAGATATTTTATTAAAGTCGAGAAGAATTTTAAGCAATATTTTATCACAATAACTACATATCTTTAATTGAAATTATTTTATTAAATATTATGTGTAAATTAAAAAATATTTTTAGGTATTACATACTAGCTGAACGTAATATTTAATTCATAATAAATCATAAAAAGTTAAAACTAATTAAAATTTCAATAGTCGAGACGAATTATCTATATAAGCCAAAACAAAGTAATTAAAGACTTGAGATACTGGTTACTAATTAATGCTTATGATATTTAAATTAAACTTTCCCGGTCTAGTATAAATAAATGCGGCGTTGGGTTCCGTTATTTACTGAGATGTGGAATTAAACACCACAATTATTAACTTACAAAAATTTACTCGGACACCTATTTACCACAGTAGGTATATTACAAAGATGGTACGACGAACAACGTACATAGTTATATAGTTGTTGTTAAACGAAATATATAATTATCTTCAAGAATACTATAATTATGATAATATGTAAAATTAAGTACTATTGAAGCAAAACTGCTGTCTTCGCGCCAGTCATTTGGCTAAGAATACTGAAAATTTGTATAAATTATTTGAGAATGATCTATTAATATTATTTTATCGAATTATTAATGGTCTTAATTTGGAAAAAATATTATATTACATTTTTATTTTGCGATAAAAGTATCCACGTGACGCCATTGTAACGCAATTAAATGAAAACATAACTATATACGTTTATCTATGAAATATTATTTTATAGATCTGATATACAAAAACTCTGTGAATATTATCACTCAATATACAGTATCTTGATTTTTGGTTTGATTCCCATTCGAGGGAAAGATTTTTTTTTATTTTCTCCCTCTGGTAACAAGATAAAGCGCGTCGTTGAGTTTCGCCACTTAACACGTTAGCATTAACTTCTCTCAGCCTATCCTGGTACAGGCGGGATACGGCGTGGTCACCCTACAGTTCACGCCGCGGCCACAGCGCTGCGCCTCATACGCGCGTGATAATAGCAGCATATATTATGTATTTATTTATCGCTCGTAAAGCTATTTGTTCTATTTATGGGAGATATTTTGAAAGTACTCGTGTATTTTTGATTTATATATAAGTATATGGATAGGCTGATATTGTCCACGCTGTGCTGGGCTGGGCTGACCCTCTGTCTACCACTACTTTGTTTTAAATGCACCGCCCAATTTCCAACATAGGTTATTGGGTGGCGGCACTCAACTTAGCTTGGCGCAGCGAATAAATTATTTTCATAATTAATTACATCTCGACATGCAATCGAACCCACAACCGTCGCTTTTACAGTCAGACGCTGTGCCACTGCGCCATGTCTGCCTCATCTTTCACTTTAGTTTATGTCGAAATAATGTGCCTTAAAACATTATCTAGAAATAGAATTCAGTAAAACATTTCTTTCTTATCTCTTTTACTTTTGTAATATGCAATTGATATATGCACTAATTGTTCCAAGAACCGATTTTGATAAAACTCACACACAGAATTGGGATTTTTCAATACATCATAAACAAAATATATAGATAGGTATATGTATTCACATATAAAATGTTGGATTCCATTAAAATCTTTCATTGCCAACTTATATATAATATATGAAATAAATACATATACTAACACGGCTAGTCAAATAAAAACTTGGAATAATTAAAAATATCTTTATAACGTACTTCGAGTTCGATTACTACTCTGGTATTACGTGTTATGAAATTCGAATCGATCGACTCGAATTAAATGAACTAAGTGAAATTTACAAAACAAATAAAGGAAAAAATCTGAAAAATTTAAATTTATAGGTATTTCATAGAAAAACGTTATATTTGTAGTTGTATGTACAAACCTAATTTTGTCAACTTTTATAAATTGTACTTTGACCGGTTGATCTACAATACGGAAGCCTCGGTGGGCAAGTCCGATTCGCACTTAACCGTTTTTTTTTCCATTTGGTTACGCCATTACATAATTAATTTATTATTAAAATATTTCATAAGTGAATGGAAAGTGAATGAAATTTTGTAACTAATTATATCTATTACTTAGTCCTATGATAATTCGATTTCCACGCTGCTAATTTTAGAGATATTGCACGTTGCTTGGTAAAACTCAAAATTATGTTTTTATTCCATAGCGGAAAAATAATTCCCCCGAATGGGAATTGAAGCAAATCATCTCGTTTAAGGATCAGGAGGTGCCCCACTGCGCCACGACTGCCTCACAATTGTAAATATTGTATACAAAATAATCAATATTTGTAAATAGGTGCTTCAAGACAATACAAACTAATATAAAACAAACGAAACGTGCGATAACGTCACACGACGGGTAAACACGTCGAGTAAACACATAGAAATGGTATTGAGAATGTGGAGAATGGAGAAATTTTATACTTTTTAACCGACTTCTGCGAGTAAAGGTGGTTGATTATCGATTCGAATGTATTTTTTTTCGTAAGGATGCCTTAAGAAATGTTTTATTTAGTGGAATGAAACTTATAATCCTTGTATAAAAAGTCTAGCAGTAAGGATACATACTGTTAACACGCTCCATTCCCCATCCACTGCTTATTTTTTCGAGACATAACATGTTGAGAGGCGGAACTCAACGCTGTGCTTCATACCAAAGCGAGGAATTGACAAAATCTAAAATACATTGTACTGAGTCCAGCCCAAAATCATCATATTTACAGTCAAACAGTCCTTTTTTTAAATTTCACACCGTATCTCGTAGTATAAAAACACTCTGTTCCCATTAAGACACTGACTAGCAAAGCGAGGAAATGAAATGTTTCAGTGTGAGTGGGAATTGAACCCACAACCGTGTAACAGCCACGACTGGCATCAATGTACAGTCATACACTGTGTTATTACGTATTAACCGCACCTACTGCGTGACGCTTTTAACTAAGATTTTGCATTATTGCCAAAGGTGTGTCTCGAGTGATTTATAATTAGTTCCATACTAAAATATTATATATGAATAAAAAAAACACTATATTGGCACAATCGTAAGATGTCTAGTAATGACGTAACTTTTGGTTCAAAGCCAAACTCATTTTTATTTCTCTTTTTCACTCGATAAGTGAGAGAACCCAACGCCGCCTTTAGAACAAAATAATAATAAAATATTCGGTATTCTGCCGATAATGGAAGATAGACGGTTTAGCATTCGGCCTCATTCATGAGGCAAAATCAGTCGAAAAATATCGAATTGTAGCCAAATGTTCTATATCTGAAATTAATTTTCAGTAGGTACTCCTTTAACGATTTTTTAGCTTCACGCTCTATCCCGTACATAGCAGGGTAGGATTAGAGAACCTAGGAACCTAGTGTTAAGACATTTCCGTTACTAATTTTTAAACTAAAACCAATCAGCTTAAACTTGGAATTGAACGCAAATACTGAAATCAATTACCAATTTTAACCCATAATACTCACTTTGATAAAAAACCTAAATATTCATTATATTATAATTCTTATCTGCACATCATGTCAGCACGTGTCTCACAGACACTGATAATAAGGACACGAGGCACTCAGGCTCAGTGGTAATACTACCGCATAGTTACTGTTTTCTATATAGAAAGAATTAAAGGTGTAGGTTTATTACCCATAGCAGGGTAGACGGAGAGAACGGTAAAGACTCTCTGTTCTCCAATTTCTACCTGCTCAGAACATTGTGTGTTGGGTGGCGGAATTCTAAGCCGCTCAATATGTTGAAAATTGCACGAATACCTAAATCGGTAAAAAAAATAGATCGCTAATTAGGATTTGAACCTGTCACAGTGGCCTTAATCACACATTTGAAACTCGAACTATCGTCATACAATTTTGAAAATAAAATTTCCATTCGAAACACGTGCTCGAAGAAACAAAAGATAAAAATATATCGTAGATTACGAAAAGCCTATAAGAACCACTTAACTCAAACCATTACGAGTGTAATGAAAGACATTTTAAGCCTATGTCTGACATCTAGAAATAAATACATATGACTGTCTGACGTATATCGATATATACGTATAAAACTCTGAGAGGATTTTCCGAAATATTTACGAGAAAAGGAAAATTAATTAGTTCAGTTGGGGGGGGGGTACACATACTCGTAAAATGTAACAAATTATTTATAATTACTTAAGACTACCACGATGACTGTGGGTTCAGTTCCTACAGTAGAAATGTTCTTTCTCGAATTGATGTTTTTCTAAGTTCACGCTGTATAACGTATATATAGCAGGGTAGGCAGAGACAAAAATGTTCCGTTTTCTGCTATACGCTTTACTTCGAAATTATTAAGTGGTGGAACTCAATACTCGTTTCGTGTTGTTACCAGAGGAGCAAACAAAAATAATCAATAACCTCGAGTGCGAATCGAACCTACAACCGTCGCGCTGGTCCACTGCGCCACGGTGGCTCTTATAAGACTTCCGATAAATATTATTATTATACATATAAATATATTTTTTAACAAAATCCGAATTTAAAGCATAGTATAGATAAGATAAGATCAGTGTGAATGAACCCGAGCTATCTGACATTCCAAATTCAAACCAATGTCAAGGCCGCCATTTTGTTAATAATTTATACATTTGTTTTCGTTATTTTACGCCAAATGCAAGATTATTTGCATATTTTTATTTTGGAAACAGTTTTTAAAAGGTTTCTTTAAATATAATGCAAAATGGCAATGCCGCTAATATTTAGCGGCGTTGCCATACTGCACTATAGGTGATGCTTAGCTTTATAAGTGAGGGTTGTGGATTCGATAGCCACCTAAGTATTATTACTTATATTTAAAATATTTATATACGGAGTATCTTAGTATAAGGTCATTTCTGTCATCTTACCCTTCTATATGAAATCGGCGTGATTCAATAATTAAAAATAATCAAGAATCATTTTTCAAGCTTCCAAGTGAAATACTGCACTAATTTAAACAAAATAACCTGTATCTACAGTTAAAAAAAATCGTTTCTTTTTATGTTATGTTTGTTATAATTCATTGAACAGTTACATGTATTTATATAACGTTGCTTGTTATTCGGATTCTTTAATAGGTACAATAAATACCAGTCGTCTCACATAATATTAGTAGCACAGCGTCTGACTGAAAGCGGACGGCTGTGGGTTCGATTCCCACTGGGGGAACTAAATTATTTTCATGTTATTGCTTCGGTAACCTGCTAGCCTAGAATATTTTTTTCGCTTCACACTGTAAACAGTTTACCCCATATAACATGCAAAGGGAGCCAAGTGTTAAGACACTCCATTATCCTTTCTCCATTATTGAGCGGCGGAACTCAACGCCGCACTATGTCTTCTTATATTTATTGTAAAACGAAAAATATATAATACATATCAGTCAAGTAATTTTTTTGCTTGGGGTTTCCTTGCATATCTAGACGCAGATATCGGCAGGTTGAGGTTATCTTCGAGCTTATTAGCTACTGATAATAGGCATAAAAACAAGGTGCCTTATCAGTATATAATAAGACTGGAACGGGGTCAAAGTTGTATATTCTATGTATTTTTTGTTTTGTATTTTTGTAGTAACATGCAGTGCGTCGAAAACGGACGGAGTGTCTTAATGATAGGTTCCCTCTGTCGACCCTGCTATATATCTGAAGCTGAAATAAAAAATTTAGATCGTATTGACTGAAAATTTATAATATAGATGTTAGATATTAATTGTAAATATTATATAGAACGATTGGCTAAAGTAACGCTAATAAACAATACTAATAAATAAAGCTTTTATTACACTGTTCAGGAATATTTAAAGGGTAAAAATATGTGGAATTTATTTAAAGAATTAACTTGGCCGTTGGTTCATTCGGTACAAAAGTGCTCCCAATAGTCTATTTAAATGATTTTTTTTTATTTGATCTTTTTTGTGCCGCACGCAGGGAAGACGTGAAACTTAAAAGTAACTAAAACTAAACACCATTACATCAGATGTCAGTCTGATCTGATGCAATAATATCATACAATTTCGACACGGAAATACGGCATTGAAATTATTTTTTCTGTTCACGCGCTGTACACGCGGGTTGACAGTTTTTCTAATATACACGCGTGACACGGGCTCTCATGAGTGAAAAGAACGATTAAGTATTTTTTTTAGTAGGTAGTAACTTTTTATGAATTACTTAATTACGATTTTGTTTATTAGCTTCACGCTGTATACCGTATAACAGGGTGGGCAGGGGAACCTGGGAACCAAAGGTTAAAACACTCCGATGCCATTAAACACTTCCGTTTCCCACTTTCCGCCGAATGTTGAAGGCATTGCTTAACGATTCACACTTATTGCAATATAGGCAACTCAATGCGAGGAAATGCCGTGTGCTTCACCGCGACACCTGTGAAGCTAAAATTAAAAAAAAACTAGCTATATTCAATCAAAATATGTTATTTACTTACAGGGTTTCTACGCGGGAAGACTTTTATTAATGTTAGGTTCTCCACAGTCGAGTAAGTACTACACTATCAAAAGAGATAGCTAGCATATTTAGATTATAATGTTTAGATCTAAGTAAATTTTACGTCCTATATTAGGGTTGTCGGTAACGAATATTTAAATTATTATTATTTCCTCGTTCTCGACAAGACAAAGTGCGGTGTTGAGTTCCGCAAGTCAACACGCATTGTCTCGAAAATTGAGGGATACCTCGACGCGTTGTCTATTTGGTGTTATGTAGGAAAGAGTTTCAAATTAAAAGAAAACAATAACCCGCAACGTACAATACATTCACTCATTGTTATAATTTTAAGGATCATGTCAAATAACTATGTATTTTTTAACTTCACGCTGTATCACGCACTTAACAGAGCAGGCAGAAGGAACTTGAGAACCTAGTGTTTCTACCACTTTCCGCCGAATACTTGAGACATTGCATTGACGAAATGAAAATAATAAATATTTGATTCCTTCATGCTATAATACGCTTATAACAAGGCATGTAGGCGAAAGGAACCAAGTGTTAAGACACTCTGTAACCCACGCACAATCTATTTTTTCGTGAATAAGATATATTTAAACGAAGGTAAAGTAGGTACTAAAATAATCGCTTTTGTCACCCCTACTACAAATAACCTTTGTCCTTGGGGGCATAGCAATAAAATACGTTTTACTATATAACATATTAATTAGGTTCACAATTATCCCTCGTTAGTTATACAAAATAATATAATTATTGAGATTGTTTATATGAATCTTGCCCAGGCAGGATCTATTGACCTAGCACGCCCATATTTGAAACGTAAATATTCCTCTAGTAGACTAATTAACTATGTAGAATCAGTCGACGAGTCAATCAGTGAAATCGGTCAAGTGCGAGTCGGACTTTCCCAACGAAAGTACGGAACTCTAAAGATTAGAAAAAAAATGGGCAGTGAATGTTACGCATGTTGCGTTTTTATCGTAAGCCTACAACTATTTGGAAGTGAGAACTTGCAGTACAAATTGAGGGAATAATCCGGAATATGTATATTTTTTGCCATACCACAGGAAAAAATCATTACACATTACTTATATTTATAGTTAATTTCTTAAACTTCTGAACCTTAAGATGTACTTCTTGTTGACCTACTATTGTAGAATTACGAAATTGAGACGAAACCCTTGAATTGTTTCATTTATATCTATTAATACTTCCCCAATAGGAATCGAATCCTCATCCATCGATTGTATTCATTCGATGCATTTATATAACGTTATGCATGTTTCCCTCACCTTATCGCATGGAGATAGCGTGGCGGAAACGTGGCTGTTTAGATGTAAATAGTAAACAAATTATGATATAACACATAATATTTACGCTTTATAATTCTATTTTTATATTAGATATTAAAATGGCCTTGGAGAGTTACTAATGTGTATGGTTTTTATACAAAAATAAAAAATAACGTTAGCATCGAGATTTTAGAACCTTTTCTCTTCAAGACGCAAAGGTAACGTCTCCAAAGGGCTCCCGTAACTTTTAAAATAAGAATATGATCTCAATGAATACTTTCAACAAAAATTAGTTAAATATTCATCAATTAAATTTTCAAACTTCGCAAATAAATATTCGTACTATAAAAATATTTTTCAATGAGAATAATAATAGTGACATTTTGAAACATTATAAAAATATCTGTATCCTTAACATATACTTGCTGCTACGGAACCTTTCATGTGTGGACGCAAGTCACACTTAACTACTTCATCAATTAAATTACTACTGGTCCTGATTTCAATTACTTTTACAGTTTTTTTTATTTATATTATTTACCTACGTCTTTTAACATTTCATATCTATTAGAGTATTCCCGACAATTTGAATCCACGCAAATTGTACATGACAATTGACATTTAACCTCATATTAATAAAATTACCTAGTTTAGAGGTCAATGAGTATATCTATAAATAAAAAAATTAAAGCGTAATTTATTTTTTTGTGGAGTAATATTTTAGTATCTTATTATCTTCACACATCATCATCACAAAAGTAATTAATTTAATTAACAAAATATTTTAATTTATAGAGCCTTGTTTACTGAAAAAGTACAAATATTTTCTTGAGCTCCCCGTGTTAATGAAAATATCAAATATGTCATTTCCTTGAATGGAAATCGAACCCACAACCTCTTGCGTTTATATTCGCACGCTTGTGCCCCTCCGCCACGACTGGCCTCAAATTAAAAAGAAAAAATTTTATAGTAATTCTCGCCCACAGCTAGCTATCTTACAGTCTACAGTCATAAGTCACGTACAAATTGATAAAAGTATATAATTAAACTTCAGTTACACTGCGTGACATGAAACTTAAGAAAAAATATGTTGTAAAATGTATCTCTAACTAGACATATTATACTAATATTATAAAACTGTAAAATTTATTTGATTGAGCGCGGTTATCTCAGAAACTACTGGTTCGAATTGAAAGATTACTTACGTATTGGACATTACATTAGTTATGGAAGGCTTAGTATATTGGAATAGCGATTGCTGTGAGTTTGATATCTGCTTGGCACAATGACATAGTATCCTGACACTAGGTTCCTTCTGCCTACCCTGCTGAGTGCGGGATACAGCGTGAAGCTGACGTGTCTGAATCACTAGGTGTCTTGCCCACTAAAAACGTGAAAAATAGGGAAAAACATAGAAAATAATAGAAATCATGAGAGGATTATCATGTGCCAATAAATGTTTAGGTCTAAGTAGTCATCTATATAAACGTAACAAATGATGTCAATTAAGCATTATTAAATCTGCATTAAAAAAGTAATATAGCTGATATATTACTAACATTTTACCTGCGGGTTCGCCCTCGTGGTTAAATATTAATAACTAAAAGTTGGTGTCTCAATTTGTTAACTTTCATGATATTAGTACAGATAACAAGCTGTAGAGGTACATACTTGTAGATCATTTGTATTGCATTTCGCACGCACTTTATATTTTAGAGACCTAGTTACAAGATAAGTATAA
Organism: Heliconius melpomene melpomene; assembly: GCA_000313835.2. Lineage (NCBI taxonomy): Eukaryota > Metazoa > Arthropoda > Insecta > Lepidoptera > Nymphalidae > Heliconius > Heliconius melpomene. Next base: position 83,842 of record HE671853.1, read on the forward strand.
GAATGGCTTATCATTCTATTTTCATACATCGTCACTTTGATAATGAAGAAAGTTAGCCAATAAACAATACAATCAATAAGCAATAAATGTGAATCGATAAACAAAAAATATCATTTTTCATAAAACGAATCGAACAAAAAACTAGTGAAAAATTGACTCGTCATCTAAAACTAATAATTACATATAAGTACAGAAACATAACAGGTTGATTGTCAAAAATAGCAATGATGCCTTATCACGCGGTCACCCATCCCATCAATAAACAACATTGGACACGCTGTACACGCTCTCACGTATCACTTGACCCTTGCAAATCTGGCGCCGTATGTCACGCCACTACGAAAATAATAATAATATATGTAGGTAATCATAATTAATGAATATAAAAAATATGTGAATATTTAATATTTATACAAGTAGTGCACTAGTCCCGTAAAATGAAAACCTAATTTTTACTGTTCCCTTACTTACTGTAGGAGTTTCAAGAAATCCTCACTTATGTTGGGGCCACATTAGTGGAGAATGCTGTTAATATGTAAGTGGCGATGCATTAATCAAATTAATTCATGAAATACGGAATATGGCTACGGAGAGGAATATGGCACGTTACCAAAGCAAGGAAATAGAAATTACACACTCCTCCGAGTGCAAATCGAGAGCACAATCGTCGCAATTACAGACATACGCTACGCCACAACGGCCCTATATATAAACAAACTGTATTTCATACATATCTACATATTATTTCATTGACAAGACATCCAATATGAAAGCCGCAGACCACAGACATTTCAGAATTAAGACATATATGAAATGTCAAACCTTGATAGGCTTTCGTAACTCATAGCCACACTCGGAGATGAGAATTAGAATTTAACTAATTTTAAGCTGGTTCTAATATTAAAATATGTTATATGTTGATTAAATATTGCTGATACTTTCGTGACGCAGTGGTACAGCGTAAGCGCAGTGGTTGTGAGTTGGATTTCCGTTTGGTCGAATGAGTTATTTCCTCGCGCTGGTTCTGACAAGACAAAAGCGGTTGTTAAATTCCGCCATTCAATAGTCAATACGCATTGTCACGAAAATTAGGCAGAAAATAGAAGATGAAGTCTGCCTATCACGCTACGTGCGGGATAATGTGGGAAGTTTAAAACAAGAAAAACATTTTAACTATTTTACGATCTTTCTCTGTTATCATAGAAAGGTATGATGGATTCCCCGTACTTCTCTCGTTTTGACAACATTTTTCATTGGTACAGCCGCTAGTGTTAATCGTATCGTGATGTAATATTAGCCTTTAATTTTTAACCTTCCTCGACATATGCTCTATACAACACGAAGCAGCTATATATGGGAGATGAGGAAAACTTTTTGAATGCAATTATCTTAACCAAGAATTTCGCTGAAGGTCACGGGTTCGGTGATAAAGTTGGACATCTGTCAAATGGAGATACAAAAGGGCATCCATTATCAGTGCAACGGGACGGATGTCAATGCTACTGAGACACTATCAAAGGATGTGCGGACAGAAGTTGATTTATGTATGTATTTTTTAAATTGTTTCATTTTTGGCCATAGTAGATTTATTATCAGCTTCTCGCTCTATGCCGCATGTATCGAGATAGGTAGAGTGAGACTCACCTCTCCCCATTTTTCTCCGAATTCAGCCTCCAGCTCAATGCCGCGGTTTGCTTTAACACCAGAGAGAAGAAACATTAAGATTCCATTTCCTCCAGTGTCACGCTTGTGCCCCCGCCATGACTGGCCTCATATATATTCGCATATAAATAATATAGTATCAAGAAATTATCATGTCACTTTTGTTTTATATATATAATTCACACATTATTTATAAATATTTATTATGTAAATAATATTTATACTGAACAAACAATCTTGTCACCGAGCAATTATGTTTTTTAATCTGTTCACAGGTCAGGTTTATTCGTTATCTGTGTGTATTGTATAGTGAACTTAAGCGCCTGTAGTTTCATACTTCTTTTAAATGTGCTACATTTATTTGGCAGTTTTCATTCAGGTTTTAAGAATGGTTTTATCGATTTTGATATCATAATTTATTTATTGTGAATTTCACCTCTTTTATCAATTACTAGGGTGTTCTATATACCTACTTTATAGTTTATTATATTTTCTAAAAAATATTTAATATATTTTTTAACGTTATTCTGTATCCTGCACGCATAGCCGATAGGCAGAGGAAACCTGGGAACCTAGTGTAATGGAGTGTTCGATTCTCATTAAGGCACTTTCCGGTGGCGAGACTTAACGCCGCACCCTGCCTCCTTACCAGAGCGAGGAAATGAAATATAAAACATTGCTCCGAGTGGGAATCAAAGCCACATCCGTCGCGTTTACAATCACACCAGTGAGCCACCGGGCCACGAAGGCCTCGTCGTATCTTAATCTTCATAATTTTAAATAATCTGTAGGTATCTTCGTTAAGGAAACTTTCATTGTATCATCACAGGACGTCATTGGCTCTTGATACTTTAAATAATTTGGCATTGCCCGTTCATTAAACAGGTTATAGAATTAATTAAATTCGCTGCCAAGAATTTTGTATGTAATTTTGTTTGGTTATTATTTCTTTTTTTATATATTCTTATACAAATGGAGAAAGGAAAATTAAATCTGAGAGAAGAAAAAATTTTAAAATTAATGTATCATATTTTTTGGATTAACTTAGTACATATAGAAATTAAACGTATGGCAATGATCGGCACCAGGCACATATCTTGAACTCCTACTCCTCCCTTCCTCCTTTTTTTAGTTTCACGCTGCATTCCGCATTTTCCGCACCGATTTTTGGAGGCATAGGACTCAAAGTCCTCGTGAAATTTGTGGATAAATACACTTGTAGAACAGCAGACGTACTTGAAAACCTGAAGTAAATAGACAATGATACGTACATATATTCTACTAATCCTACTCTACTAATAGTTTATAGAGATAGATGTTTGTTTCACTTTTACCCAAAAACTACTGAACGAATTCAGATTAAACTTTAAAGTAATATAGCTTACTCATCAGCATAACACATTGTCTACAGTCTACGCAAACATTAAATAATTTGGTTATAGTATAAAAATAAGTTTCAGCGGACGAAGCCGCGTGTGGGTCGCTTGTATTACATATCAATAAGTTTTTCATATTCCAAAAATATATTATGCCACAAAAGTAAAGGTTATGTAAAAATAACTTCTGGCAAATGAGTCAAGGTGAAAAAAATGGAGACATTATCATATACTATGCATTATAGTATATATATATGAAAATAAGGCGGTTTTACAATGTTCAATGACAAACTGTAAAATTATTGAAGTCTTAATTAAGTTTTTACATTAAAGAAATAAAATGGATACCGACAAAATAAAACTACCTACCTTTAGCTAAATTAACAAACATAATAAATGTGGTCAAGTGCGAATAGGATTCGCCCCCGAGGGATCCGTACCAATTCTGAGATTGGAGGTCAACGGTAGCTACAACTTTAAAAAACTTAAATTTGCGCTTTTACGAGATAAGGAACCCTAATTTTTAAGTAATATTTAGGTAACATAAAAAATCCATAGCCGTTGGGACCAATGCACAGACTGTCCATTCTTTTAGTATGCATATTTATTATTAAACTTTTTTTTAAATCAACTACTACTAAAGACATCGTATTAAAATTACCTCACGTATGCTATACGTGTTTATATGAACTTATGAGAGCTTAAAGCTATCATTCATAAGGATTAAGATAAGCTTATTTCGATATCGAAATTATACTGTTACTCAATATTTTTACGTTTAGTAAAAAAAGACACAAAAGCTGAAAGCGATGGTTGCAGGCCCAATTTCCAGTCCCATAACCAATGTACATAAATTATACAGTATAATAAACTTTATACAGTGTCTTAACAGGCAGTGTTTTAACACTAGATTCCCAGGTTTCTTAAAGAGTTAAGAACAGAGAAAACGCCGCTCTTAAAAATAGCATAAATATTTATACTAATATTAGTAAGTGTATCTGATTCAACGTGCTAAACTCAAAAAGTAGAGTAGGAATAGCAAAATTCTTATTGTATTGCAAATGCACGGAGGCAAAGCCGCAGATAAAATTTAGTTAATGAAAAAATTAACAAACCTATAAATTAAAATAACTGTTACAGAATAAGAGCCTAAGCATAATAAATAATATTACCTAATTATAATAATAATTAAAACTAATTTAGTATATTAGTTCTGAATCACACGCCAAGAACGTGATGCCCATGTGAATGTTGCGTGATGCTATTTTTAAATTCATTATACTTAACGCTGTAGACTGGTGTTACATTTTTTAAAATCCGTATGCAGATTATTAATATTATAATTTTTTTTTTTAGCATCACACTGTATCCCGCATGTAACCGGGTAAGAGAGGGAACCTAGTATTAAGAGAATTAATTTTCTTTCCGCCCAACTTCCGGAATATAGATAGATGTTGATGAGAAGCGGAGCTCAACGCTGCGTTTTTATTCGTTACTAGAACGAGGAAATGAAAATAATTTATCGCGTCATATGAATTTAAAGTCATTATTCATTTACAAAGACGTGAAAATTACGCATTATTTATAATTATTTAACATAATATGTATGTAAATTGAATGACAGTAAATTGTAGATAGACGCCATCATGGCGCTATTGTGAAGTATATAATAAAAAATAAACTTATTGTATATAAAATTACCACAATCTGTAATTAGGTATTCTATACTATACCTTTACAATGTATATGTATAGAACACCCGTGACGTCCAGACAACATATGAAAAATTATGAATATTATTTTAAATTGCATACTTTATCTAGATAATGAATAAAAATCCTAGGGATTGTACAGACTCCTTTTTTTTCGGTTGTAAACCATTGTCAATTTCGGTGAGTAACATATCTGGAAATAGGTCAGTAATTAGGCCCTTGGAAGTATTACATAGATTTTAGACAGACAGATAAAACTTTTTTAAAGTTATTTCGGTGCTAATTTCGTTTCACAAATTAAACGTAAATAGTGGGTTCGATTTCCATTCGGATAATCAATTATTTTGATTACGTACCTCTGATAAGAAGACAAAACGCGGCAGGAGTTTTCTTAGATTTATAATATTAGTATAGTTAAACACAAACAAATTCACAATCTAAAACCTAGTTTAAATATAATTACTTATTTTATTATTTAATCTTTTAAAAACAAAGATAAAAAAAAAACATAAATAATAACAAAATGTGTAATAACAATTTGATAAATCAAAAGGTTCAAGTTCCCGCGTCTTTTTGACAGCTGGAATGTTAATCTGTAATTCACAGATAACAAATTGCTTTCAATAGGAAATAATGTATTATGCCATTATTAGATAAATCGTTTAATTTTATGGGAACATTTTGAATAAATTTAGTTTAATTATAATATATGTTTAAGACAAGTAGTGGCGCAGAGGCACAGGTGTGTGACTGTAAACGCGACAAGTTGTGGGTTCAATTTCATTATTCAAATTCAATATCATTCATTTAATATTTGAATTTTCTCGGAATTTGGCGAAAAGTGGGGTACGGAAGTGTCGTTATGGGAACAGAGCGTCTTTTTGTTGGGTTCCCGGGTTACCTTTGCCTACCCTAATATTTACGGGATACAGCATAAACTTGAAAGAAATATAAGCTATAGCCTTCTTCTATAAATGGACTATGCAATATAAACATATTTTTCTTCAATTTATATATTTCGAAAAAAAATCACCAATTATAGTAGGTGGAAAAAAGTGTTTCTCAGGTCAACGTACTAGTGTCTGCTGATTTTCATACATAACTGAGTATATGTTATATGTAAGTATGTATTTATAATTGAATAAGTAATGTATACAGATAAAAATACAGGGCGTCACCTCTGTTTCAGATTGCAAGTTTGTTGACTTGTGCTTCTTTTTTCATTAAAAAAATAGGTAATAGACAATGTAGGTTATATCTACATATATAATAAAAATGTAACTAATCGTTGTCTGTACATGGAAGGTATATGAGAAAAACTATTATAATAATTATATATTATAACATTTATCAATGTAAGAGGACCTAAAGCAACGATATTTGAAAAACAATATTCGTTTATGTGTATGTTTGTGCACGATGATGTCAGATCTCATCATCTTTTTATAAATATAGTATTGCACTGTAGTGGCGCAGTTGTCATATCAGTCTGTACACGATGCGAAGGATTTTCAATACCCGTACGGAGATTACTCATATTAAAAATATATTACGGCCATTGTAGTATGCTGAAAAGTATTGTAAAAGCTGTTTGTTTCCCAATTTAAAATAAATGTAAATATAAATATCGTGGCTCGAGGGCACAAACGTGCGACTAATAATCGCAGTTCGATTCCCATGCTGGGGAATAAAATATTTTCTTCTTTTTCTTATTCTGGCAACGTCGCAAAGCGTGGGATTGTATTTCGCCACTCAACAAGCAATGCCTCAAGAATTCGCCGGGAAGAGGAGAACAGAAGTGTCTTAATGGGTAACAGAGTGTCTCAAAACTAGGTTCTCATGTTCCATCTGACTATCCTGCTATGTGCGGGATACATCGTGAAGCTGAAAGCTAGGGGAGCAACTAAGAGAAAAAATTTCGGAATTTTTACGTCAAGAGAAAATAACAGGACTTTCCTTTTTACGTTTTAAAGTCCAAGTTGTGTGGCTAGTTACATATAAAAAAGATCCCACACTGTTATGTTCAAACTAATAAGCATTCAACAGCCAGTACCAGTAGCCACGCCCGCGTTATGTTCCAACTTCCATACGTTCAACGGGAGGGAGCCCGCATTGCGTTACGACTTACGACGTGGAATTTTAAATAATAATAGATTGGTTATTATATAAGACTAGCGCCCCCGCGCGGCGTTGCCCGCTTGGTCAAGACGAATATTTATTTAATATTCCTATATTTTCATTCCCTACTATTCACCGAATTCTGGAGGCATTGTGCGTTAAGTGGCGGAACTTAACGCCCTGGTTTGTCTCGTTACCGAAGCGAGGAAGATGAAAATATTAACTATTTCATATTATACATATTCTTACAAGAAATATATGAGATTACATAATTATATGTAGTTATATGTCCAAAACTAAGTGTGATGACACTTAGACAGTTATCTGTGTTGAATAGGAACTTAAATTTAAATCATACAATGATAATCTAGTAAGTTTAAAGTCAGAATGGAAATCGAACTCACAACCTGCTACAAACGGGCGACCGTAACCGCTAATGGCAATGCAAGAAGGTGAGCTTCTTACTTAAATTGGTAAACAACTTTTTATACCTTCACCTAGATGAGTGTTCTGTGTTTTGCCTTACCAGAGAGAAGAAACGAAGATAATTAAAACAAAATTATTATCTCGAAAAAGGATCGAACCTACAAACATTGCGCTTATAGACAGTCTCCCGCTGCGCCGCGATGGCCTTTATACATACGCATAGGAAACAACATTACGAAATAAGCTATAAAATTTTATATTTAATTTCAATGAGTTACATTAAGCTTAACTGCTATAAAGGGCAGCAATAAATCATTTTTTATTAGTAGTAGGTACAAATTCCAATTGGGGAACGTTTAAAATATTGTTATTTATTCGGTTTTGTCAGAGTTGGACCTAGTACGGCATTTGGTTCCTCCTTCCGCAATTCACACAGGGTAATCTATTCAATACAGATAAATTTACTGTAGCTCAGGGTTTTTAGCAAGAAACCGAGTCGTTTGGCCTATAAACCGTTAAATCCTGATATTCCTGTTCTCACATGAATGTCGTGAAAATGCTTCCTTAGTGCTCCTCAACACTCCCCAAAGAACAAACAGAGCAAATTAAAATGTTCTGCGTTGCGTAGTTTTTGGGGAACGTAGCCTGTCAGACATACAGTAATGGAAGCGTTTTATATGTATAATATATAACTAAATAGATAAACGGCCTACAATACGAACCAGTAGTTCCTGAGATTACCGCGTTCAACCAAACAAATTGCTCAGCTTTTTTTATTAGTATGGATTATATAAAGAAATGACATTAGAGATACAGCCAATTTTTAAGAATTGCACTAATATTGTGTTAATGTTTATTTTTAAAAGTGTTAATTTCTTCTTAGGTATCGTAGAGTGTATACGAATATATATATTTACGTCAATGTTTGAGTTAACGATCGATATACTGTGTAATTAAGAGATTTAAAGTTACAGGATATATCGAGACCAACCTTACGCACTGGGTCAGCGAAAACGCGGTGGTTCTAGGTTCGATTGTAGGTTGAACAACGAGATTTTCATAATTTTCATTTCTTCACTCTTCTAAGGCAATGCGCGACGTTGAGTACCTCTCCTCAACAAATGTAATGTCCATTGGAGTATTTGGAGATATTTTGATTTTAGTTTCATACTGATATTGGAGAAGTGGAGAAATATTATTTAATGCTTGAGGCTTAATTTTTTCTTAGTAAATATTCTGGTGTGGGCACCAGACTATTCCGGGGTGGACACAGCCCGCCCGGCGCCTATTATTCCTACACTCATGGCAATGTCTGCAATTCGGAATAACGTAAAACTGAGTGTCTTAACAGTAGGTCTCTCTGACTGCCCCATTGCGGATTTTTTATCCATAGGTATATATCGTCTCAAGCTCAACGCAAACATAGTTGCCAACAACGATTAGTGAAGAATAATTGAATAAATCAATGATATTTGTATCATAATAATAAACGAAATATTTCTACTGTTACCAAGCGTCAATAATATTGAGTAAAAATAAAAAAAACAGCTTGCGTTAGCAAACCAAACGAGTTGGCAAATATTGAATCATGGAACAAAGTAAATGTTAATATAAAATGGCGTCATAATTGTTTTATGTCCGTAGTGGCACGGCGGTACAGTGTATGAATGTAAACGTGACAGTTGTGGGTTCGAATTCCACTCTAAAAATACTCTTGTGAGTTCAACGTAGTCCTTAATGGGTCCGTTCCGCCTGCATTGTATTTTGAGTTTCGCCACTCAACGTGTCATGTCTCAAAAACCGTGCGGTGTATGGAAATCGGAGTATCTTCAGACTAGGTTCTCTCTGCGTTTGTGGGAAACAGCGGGAAGTTCAGAAAAGTAGGTAGGTAGGCATTGAACAAACACAAAACGTCATCAAAATCAACACAGCCAAAGTGAAAGGCGAGGGAAACCGCTTAGCAACTAACACGAATCGATCGCGTGCTATTACACTACACTACAGACTTGAGTCTACTTACATATTTAACAATAACCTGTCCTGTTGTACGATCAGAACAGTGAAAATTTGTAGAAACAGATTTTAGTATTGGCATTATTTTATATAAAAGGACCTAAGAAATCTTAGCTCAATTAAAATACTATGATAGGACCGTAATTCTGTTTACGGAAATGTCCAAATGGAATCCAACGTCCTGCTGCTAAATCTGTCTTCATACCATTTGTAAAAAAATACAAAGTTCTTTATTTTATTTCATTTAGTAGAGAATCCTCAACAACAACCCTTCCCGTAACATATTTTAGTGTTTATTTTTTTTAAATCGGTCCTTTTCTTCGTATTTTCTTTGAAACAAATGCTACGAAATAATTTTAAATATCGAATTGGCTGGAATTTAAATGATAATGTCATCACGAAAGTACCTAATTCAGATTAGTTACTAAATACATAATTGAGTAGTTCAAGCGGGCGAAGCTGCGAGTGGGTCGCAAGTACATAATAATATATGCCCATCGATGTGTATGTGCAACTTAAACAATTATGTATATAAATTCGTTTTGACCTTCTTGGTTTGGACTTTGGATTGATCAACGTGAGAAAGCCCTTCGCCTACACGCGTCAGCTGTAACCGGCACCAGTAACTATTGGGACACCAATTTCTATAGTTAATAAATAACATCATGTATTCATATTCATGCATGAATAAATTCCTGTTTACCGGTTCTGTTCCCGTGCAGATCAAATATTTGTACTGGTTCATATGTTTAAATATGTATTTGAAAATCTATAGACATTCTTGTATTGATGAAACGACAAAGTATTTATGTCTAGATTCCCACTAGCAGGAATGAATTAATTTTATTCCCTGTAACGGCGGGGCGTCGAATTTCGTAAGTCGACAAGTAATATCTCAAAAATTCGACAGTGCGAATGGAGTGTCTTAACACTAGGCTCCCGGTGCCTACCCTACTATAAGAGGGATACACACATAACATTATTTTAGGATACTGTTAGGATGTTGGATACCTAAACCTTGTATAAACGAAAAAGAAATGGTTTCACCCATAGATAGAAGACTTGAAAATATATAATAGAGATATAGGTTTAAACGTCACTTTATATCTAAATTATTCTCATGTTAAAGGTTTGACAAACATAAACGGCGTTAAGTTCCGCTTTACAATATTATTTCAAAGAGACTTTGATACGGAAACAGAACGGAATAACAATTCATTAGTTTCTGTTTCCCCACAAAATTCGGAAAATATCATGAGACAAGATGTTTTTCAGATTGAGGGCTTTGTGACGCAGTGGCATAGCGTCTGGAAACGTGACGGTGGTGGGTTGAATCTCACTCGGGGAAGTGAATTATTTTTTCTACTCTTGCAAGAAGACAGACGTGCTTTACATTGCAACACTTAATGTCTCGAACTTTAGGCGGTACGTGGGGAATGGAGTGTCTTAACCCTAAGTTTCCTTTGCCTATCCCGCAAACAGCGGGATAGCGGGATGAAGTTAAAAAAATTGAATTTATCGTTACATCAAAGCCAGTTATATTGTATGCGCCCTATTTTATAACTATAAGGAAAGTACTATTGAACAACATTCTACAAGTTCATAACTGCATTCCCAGTTCAGGCAGGGGCAACTTTACGAGTTTGATATACTCGTACGTGTACAATATAATTATAAGTACAGGTTCGATACCCGTGTAAGGAAAATGTAAATTACTATAAAAACTATGCGAAGGATATTATAATCTATCATCTATGCCAATATTACAAAGCCGAAATGAAGATTGTATTCGCTTGAAAGCAATAATGTCAGGAACAACTTGATCTTTTTATTTAGGATAGTCCTAGGTAGCTTGTCATATACGAGTGTAGGTAAAAAAATATATAATATTAGGTATTTATATTGTCGTATTGGCCACTTTAATCACAAATTTCTCCTTAAGATATTTCATTTTTTTTTTGTAACAATCCTGTGGTGGATACCAGACTATTTTTGGGTTAGCGCAGACCTCTTAGACCATAAGGTCTAAGGGCATAAGCCCAAAACCGCAAACTCATAGAAATTACTAAAACAAATTATATTATTATTCAGAAGGGAAGCGGACACAGATCTCTAGTTTTATATTATTTTTTCTTTTCGAACTATTTCTATAAGCGGCCCACTTAAAATGTGTCCCTTCGTTCGAGCAAATCATAGGGATATTATAAATAGCTTCCTGTAATATCAAATTTACTTTGACCTCTCCATACATTAAATCTTAGTACGACGACAGTTCATATGAAATTGGTATTAACTAAACACGCATTGTAAATAATAGATCCTTCTAACAAAAAAACACATACCTGCTAAGGTATTATGTTCTTATACAAATATCTTAGGACTAAAAGATCTTGACTTCTCAATTGTGAAGAATACCTATCAATAATTATAGTAATATAACGGCGCGGCTTTGAAAACTAAAGTCTCGCAGCCTTTTATTTGAAGAAGAATGATTAAGAGAAAAGAAATATTATTGCAAGAACCTTTTTATTTCAGTTTCACACTGTACCGCTATCATGGAAGATAGGAGGCAGAGGGAATCTAGTGTTAACGCACTCCATTACCTACTTTCGAGGCATTGTGTGGCGGAACTCATCGCCACGCTTTTGCCTTGTTACCAAAGCGAAATAATGAAAATATTAATAAATAATAACTTATTGAATTGAATTGAAATCTTGATATATGGCGTTTCGAGCGTGCCAGTTGAGCACAATTCATTTCGCCAATGTCACGTTGTATGGAAAACACACGAAGGAAATTGACCGGTAATAAAAAAGATAAATATACACAATTATAAATAATAATTTATTTCTCCGAGTGGAAACCGAACCCACAACCGTCGAGTTGACAGTCACAGACACACGCAAGTTTATTTGAATTTGGCATTATTAAATATTTTAAAATATACAATAATAATGAATGATTATAACAAATACGTATAAGATTTAATTTTTACTTACCTTCAATTTTTTTTAACACCGCCGGCCTTTCTAGACAAAGTTGTAAATTATAAAGACATTAATTTTATGTTCCACTTTTCTCGTTTTTATATTTATAAGATATTAAAAACAATTTTCAAAAAAATATTTTTGTGATTTTTTTATTAACACTAGTATACTATTATTATTTTTATTTAGATCTGTAAACTATATACTATTGTAAGCTATATATTATATATATTTTTTATGAACTTAATAAAGTAGCTTAAACGAAAAAACTTAAAGCTAAAGTGCGGAACACTGCCTACTACCGCCGACGGAACCGCACTAATTTTGTTTTATTAGTTTACTTTCTTCATTCCAGTTCTTGCTTTCTGATAAACTTGCCAGCTTAAAATGACTTTTTATAACTTTTGAGCACTAGAAATAAATTGTCATGGTAAGATTGTAAAATACACGACAATTGTAAATGTTTTGATATTTTTATAGTGTATATGTATAAATTCATTATATTAATAATTTATAGCAATACGTTACGCCGATATAACGTTTAGTTATTGCTTGTAGCATTTGTAAATGCTTCTTTATTGATAACTTTATCAATATTATTGTAATAAATGTTTTTGTCCATTATTTATATCTTGAAATTAAATATTTAATATGATTTTTAATATGAATGTGTATCATATATTTTTATTGTGCCTTTAAAAGTTAGTTAATTTACTTTTACATAAATTCGAGAAGCAGTAGCGAAACGCACTTGTCAAATTAACATTACAAATTTTCATTTTTCAAATGCCTTGGCTTGCAAATCAAAATGGCCGATGCTTCGAGAAAGGTGTGTCGCGGAAATATATAGAAAGTATTCATCCACACTGAACTGCAGTGAAAGTTTTCGTGTTCATTACTGGTTCGTAACTTTGTTTTGTGATTAATTAAGGTGGATTTAGTATGTTTGATGTTCAGCCCTTCAAACCAGGAGATAAGGATGTCAAGTATGGAGTTGAGCTTGGAGGTGATTCGTAATATGTGATTAAGTCGTTTGGCCTGTATCGCGAGGCCGTCGCCGCGTCCGCCCGGAGGCTGCATGTTCGCCTGGCGTGGGCCATATATCGCGCGATGATCGCACATCCGTCGGGTCGCGATATCGTATTGTTAAGTATGTCGGTTGGGTTACAGCGGCGTTGCTGGGCATCGAGTCCCGCCGCGTGGCGCCGCAACCCGCGCCCTGGGGCTTCGCCCCTCGCGTCCCGCGCGCGTTCGGAGCCCTCGCTCCTGAGTAACGGACGGAGTGTTCGAGGTAAGCTTTTCAAATTACGCTCCAGGTGAGTGCCTGCGGACAAAATCAATACTGACCGGCCATTTTGTGAAAGTAAAAATAGATTGATGAGTAAGTAGGCGTTTAGATGTGGAACAATTTTCTTATGGTACGCAATGTACACTAAACAGAGATTACGTTCTTCTTGTTACAAATGTTTGTGTGTGCTTTACATGTCAATAGTCATCAAAATCGCAATGTATAAATCGTTGATCATGGTGTGAAACATTTTCAAAATTCCTTTCATCTTTACTGTGAACAAAAGAAAAATGATTACAAAATAAATAAATCTACTATTTGACAGATGTCATAGCTCCTTATATTATGTTTAAATAGTCAACACTATTGTAATATGTTAAGAAAAATATAAGGCATTCACTTATATTACATCTACTTCATTAAAAACAAAATAAATAACCTGAAAACTTTCATCTTTTATCTAATAAAATATTTAGTTGCACTTTGACCTTGACATGTCATATGTAATTTATTAAGTACCCTTTTTTAAGTTTAGTTACTATAATATATATACATATATATACTCTTTATTGCATTTTGTGATTCACATTAATACCACCATTCAGGCACCTTTTATAATTATTATAAAAGGAGGATTCACACAGAATTAAAATAAACTCATTTTTAATATTTTTTATAAATTCTTATAATTTTTACCTTTATGCTTTACAGCATATAGCAGGCTTTTCAGGGTTGGCAGAGAATACCTAGTATTAGGAGACTGTTTCTTTTTTCCAATTTTATGCCCAATTTTTAGACATAATTGAACTCAGCATAATGCTTTGTATTCTTACCATAGTGAGAAAATGGAAATATTTAATTATCCCTAGAGGAAATTGAAACTGCAACCATGTTTACCATCAAACATTGTGCACCTGCCCCATGATAACTTCATATCTTATATCTTTTTTGCATTATATGATAATAAATAGTATTAACCTTTATGAGTATATTAACAATTTTTATTAAATTAATACTTAAGTAATTGTTTTGATAACCATGCAAATAAAGGAATGACACAGTTTGGCAGTATCTAACTGTAAATGTGATGGTTCTAAGTTCAATCACCACTTGGGACAATGAATTATTTTTCTTCCCCTTTTGCTCTAAAAAGACAAAGATCATTTTGAATTCTGTCTATTCAAAATTCAATGTCTTGTATCTGGGCTAAAAATGTAAAATAAAACGAGAAGAGACATTTTTATAAGTGTCAAGCTGGTGACATTTTTTCCTACACATAGCAGTATATGCAGAGAGAACCTAGGAACCAAATGTTATTATTATATTATAGACAAATTATACATAATCTTTATATCAATTGTAGCATGTGTCATTCTGATGTATTTATAACTAAAGTTTCATCTAAATATGTTCAGTAGTTTTTCCATCAAAGAAGGGAACAAAGATCCAAACATACATCCTACCAAACTTTCACATTTATAATATTAGTAGGATATTTTCTTCTAATCAAGACATTTTTCTTTCTCTAGTAAATAAATATTTTATACAAGTAAATGTAATTAATTTCCAGAATGTCGTCGCGTCGCAACGGGTCGGTGTCGCGGGCGGCGGAGGCGGCCTCCAAGAACCGCCTCCACATGGACCGCAACCCGCAACACTCGAGGTTGACAGGTGAGCTATTTGACTATGGTTATTGAGTTGTGGAACTCAACCCCATGCTAAGTAGCATAGCAAGGAAATCAAAATTAATTATTCCCTTGAGGGCAAATCCAACTCACAACCATTGCATCCACTTACAATTGGATGTTGTGCCACAATGGATTCAAATGTATAAAAAAAAGTTAGACCTGCCAAATTAGATTTTTCTTATATAATTTTTTAGATCCATCAAACCCTGCAGGCCGCAGGAAGGAAATTGACAATGTCATGAAGCGAGCCCGTCAGGCTTCACCTGGCAGCTGGGATCGGAAGCTTCTAGAAGTTGAGGAGAAAGATCCTAATAGGTATGTTATTGTATTATTTGTTTTTTAACTTTAGAACCTTGTGTTAACGCACTATGTTGGCCACTTGCCGTCGAATTCTGGAGACAGCGTGATGAACGACGCAGCTTAAAGCCACGCTTTGCCTCGGAGCCAGATCAAAAAAACGTAAATATTAAATATTTTATTTTCTTGAGTGGGAATCAAACCCACAACTTTCGCGTTTACAGTCGCGCTTCCAGAGCTGCTCCACGACGACCTAGGTAGATATGATATAATACTAATATACTATATAAAGTGAAGAACTATTTTTTTTTTTTTTCTGTGCTGAATTTACAATCAGTTCTTTACTTTTAGCAAATGTGTTGTATGCTGTTGGCTTTTAAAGGCGTGACTCCAATAAGCCATCTACCTTATAGTATTATCTTTTTTTTTTTTTACTTGTTTTTTTTTTTTGTTAAAGTATATCACTTCTTTTTAATCTTTTAGCATAACTTCGCGTTATAAGGGCAGATGCAAGGTCATTAGGATGCCTTCCCAATCGGTCTCGATATTTACTGTTGTGTTTTATTATTTCATACGCGACAGTATCCATCTTGAGGTTTTCATGGATTTCCTTGTTGGTAACAAACCACGGTACATGGCTGATTGTTCGCAGTATGAAGTTTTGTACCCTCTGAATTATCGTGATATTGGATTTACAAGCACTTCCCCAGAGTTGTATCCCATAGAGCCAAATAGGCTTCAGTACAACATTGTATATAAGAAGCTTATTGTCCAGGCTCAGTTTGCTGTTACGCCCTAGTATCCAATGGAGGTTTTTATATCGGATATTAAGTTCACACCTCTTTGTTTCAACGTGATTCCTCCATGTCAGGCGACGATCGAGATGAAGACCCAAATACCTGACGCTGTCGTGATGCGAGAGTGTAGTATTTTCCAATTTTACTGGTGGACAGTTTCCTTTTTTTAGGGCGAAAGTGACCTGGACAGATTTGCTAGCACTTGCTTTTATCTTCCAGTTATTCAGCCATGTTGAGATTTTATCCAGGCTTCCCTGTAGAATCTTTGATGCAATAACTGGATCTTTGTGACTGACTAGTACTGCAGTATCGTCAGCAAATGTCGCCGTTGTGACTCCTTCAGCCTGCGGAAGGTCTGAGGTATACAGTATGTATAGTAGCGGTCCCAAAACTGACCCCTGGGGTACACCAGCTTTTATTTGGAAAAAGGATGATTTTGCATCCGCTTCTTTCACTTGGAACATCCTGTCTTCAAGGTAAGATTTCAATATGGTATAGTACTGATGTGGCAAGTTACTCTTCAGTTTAAGCAGAAGACCCCTATGCCAAACCTTGTCAAAGGCTTGTTGAATATCGAGGAACACAGAGGAACAGTATTGTTTTTCCTCGAGGCTTTTACGGATTTTGTCATATACTCTGTGCACTTGTTCGATGGTGGAGTGCTTTAGCCTGAAGCCAAATTGGTGGTCGGGTATTACATTTTCATTGTTTAGAATGGGCAGTATTCTATGCATCAGTAACTTTTCCAGAACCTTAGAGAGTATGGGGAGCAGACTTATAGGCCTATAAGATGATACTTCATAAGGATCTTTTCCAGTCTTATAAATCATAATGATTTGAGAGATTTTCCAGGCCAGAGGAAAATACTGGACCCGCAGTACAGCATTAAACAAAGACGTCATAAATACAACAGCTTTTCGTGGTAGTTGCTTTAGTATTTCCTTTGTAATAAGATCATATCCAGGTGCTTTCTTGTCTTTAAGTGTGGTAATTACTCTCCATACTTCACGCACTTTAACGGGACGAGGTGGTGGTGTCATTTGGAAGTCTTGTAGGAGCACTTCGTCTATATGTCGCTCATTCTCAGAGCTTCCTCCCGGATTCGGAGAAAATACTTGTTCCAAGTGTTTAGCATAAGCATCTACCTTTTCCTGGGATGTACGTGCCCATCCCGAGCAAGTTTTTAGCGGGAATTTGGTACTTTGTGGCTTGCTATAGTTTTTGGTGAACTTCCACAAGGAGTATTTGTTTGACGCAGAGGGCGATAACGATTCCAGTTGGTATTCCAGCGTATCATCGTGCCACCTCTGCAACATCTCTTTCAGGTGTAACGCAGCTGTATTGAATATGGTTTTGTCTGCCTCCGCTCCACTCTGGTGCCAAATCCTCCTTAACCTACGTTTATTTAGTAATGCATGTTTAATGGCCAGTGGGTAATTTGAATGCCTGTTGTCCGGTTTGGGTTCAGGAGTATTGATCCAGCAAGCTGTTTGAATAAGTTCTGTAATATACCTAGCTGCATCTTCTATGTTATCTGGAGTTTTCATGGGCACATTCAACTGAATGTTGCTCTCTATATAATCCCTAAAGGATTCCCAGTCAGTCTGTCGGTTGGTTAACTTTTCTGTTTCTTCAAGTTCTATAAGGAATGAGCTCATTGTTAGAAGAACAGGAGTGTGGTCAGACGAACTATCATAGCATGATTCCGGTTTCAGGTAGTGTTTGGATAGACCTTTTGCAACGAAGAAGTCAAGAAGGTCAGGTTTTCTTTGGGGTCTGTGGGCCAGTATGTGGGCTCGCAAGCAGACAATACTAGTAAATTATTATTGTCTGTGCTTATTTAAGTTGTCGTCCTCTAGTCGTGGTAAGTCTGGAACCCCAGTCAATGTGTTTTGCGTTCCAGTCTCCACCTGTCACAAAACGATTTCCAAGATGTTTGAAGTAGTCTGTCCACATGTCCTCCTTTATGTTATGTCTCGGGGGACAATATGCTGCTGAGAAGTTAATGTGACCCTTGCCATCTTCCACAGAAATAGTTGCGGCTTGTATATGGGCTGTCTTGTATTCTGGGATGAGGTGATGTTTAACATTCTTTTTCACAATTACTGCTGCTCCACCATGTGCTAGATCATCAGGATGATTAGTCATATAGCATTCGCAGTCCTTAAATTTTAAGTTTGTATTACTTTTGGCATGTGTTTCGGATACGAGAAGTATATCAATTTTGTGTTCAACCATAAGTAATTCAACTTCTAGTTTGTGAGCTGTTAAGCCATTCACGTTCCAGGTAGCTACTCTGTAGGTGTTCATTTTGTTAGCCAGTCAACGAGCCTGACTATGAGTTCCATTAGGGTGCTCATTTGTTGTAGGATTTGCTCAAACTTATCGTTTTGTCTTCTGAGAATTTCTTCGATATTAGGAATCATCTGTTGTTGTGTGTTTTCATAGGTACTATCCGTTTGTGTCTTATTAATTTTACAGATGTTTGCATATGTCTCTGATATAGATTTTGTTTTTATGGTGTTATCAATAGGTGTCACTTTATCGGTTATAGGCTTCTCAGTTCTTAACGGCTCTTTTGGTGGTAGTTTCTGATGTTTAAATCTTTTATTAAGAATTTCTCTGTAAACATCACAACCCTTATAATTCGCAGGATGGGGTCCATTACAGAGGGCGCACGTCGCAGGTGTGTTTCGGTCCTTTTTGGGACATTGAGAAGTCTTGTGTGACTGTCCACATTTTACGCATCTGTAAGGACGCATACAATAGTTCTTTGAGTGCCCGTATTGTTGACAGCGCTGGCATTGTACAACTGTGGTTTTCTTCCTGGGGTCTTCTATCACAACAGCCTGGTGATAAATGTATTTTAGTTCCTTTATTGCCTTATTTTTGGGTCCAGGTAAAAGGTTGACAAAGAATGTAGAAGTGGGCTTTTTGTCAGGACCAAATTTGACATTTATAATTTCACCAGACACTACGTTGCCAGTGTTTTTTTCGATATCAAGCTTTATTTCTTCAAGTGGCGTTGAGTGATGAAGATTTCGTATGACCACTCTGTAGCACCTTTGATCTTTTCGGTTAAATGTGTGTCCTATTAAACCATTGTCTCTGATTGTTGATAATATTTCCTTATAGATGTTAATATCAGTGCAGTGTATTCTCAGTTGATTTTTATTTACGATCTTATAAGTATATTCCTCTTCTTTTGCAACTACACTGAGCAATTCAGTCAGTTTGTTAATATCATCAACACCATATAGGATGATTGGTGGTGGTTTAGATGGCCGTTTTACTTTCGGTTCTGCATTCTCCACTTGGTCTACGGGTAGTGTGTTGAATCTATTGCTTGTATGTAGCTTATCAGGAGAAGGTGTTGGGGAACTTTTTTTTCGTTTTTTATTTCGGTTTACAGGTACTCTTTGCCATGCTGGCGGTTGAGTTTCTGGCTGTAAAGTTGTTGCACTAGTATCAAGTGTACTATGGTTGAGGGTGAGATCTTCATCTAGATGACTACCTAGCGAGTGACTTCTAGGTCTTGTAAACAGGGACGGGTGGAAAGCCTGTTGGACCATCTTCCGTTTTCCAGTAGTATTTTCTTTCACAGGAGCCTGGTCACCTACTCCAGTGGAGACTTCGGTAGCAGATTTCACACTCTCCGGCCCGGGTACCAGAGAGCGCCGGGGGTTAGCCGGGTCGCATGACATCGCATTATCATTAACATTGGACATTTTCATGGTTAGAGAGATGGGAAAATACTCGTGACACTTACCCAGGGTGTCAGAGCCACTCTTTTAGAGGGGATTTAATCCCTCATGGTTTGTGGAAACCAGGGTCAGGTTAATTACTGCCGCCTGTGACTCGGCGTGTTGCTCGTTTAGCACCACCCAGGGGATACGTGTAGGGTGTTCCTAGGAATAGGTGGAGAATCCTACGGACGCGAGCAACATTCGTCCAAGTGGAGAACATAAATAAAGGTGACTACACTATATTCTTGGACACTATATTCTTTATTTATTTAAGTGGAGAACATAAATAAAGAATATAGTGTCCAAGAATATAGTGTAGTCACCTTAGATTATCTATTCCGACATTACGATCGAAGAGTCGTGGTATTTTTCTCACTTATCTTGTTCCCGAGTGTACAACTTAAGGACGGCCACGACTTGTCGATCGTACTGTATCCCGCTATATGCGATAAAGTAAAAATATTAATAAAATAGGAATCTAATCTAATCTGTATACAATATAAAAAAAATATCTGATTTGTATTCTGTGTGCACGGTAATAATTTATGTTTATACATTTAATTGATTCAATGCTTTTTATTTTTCATTTATTACATTTATTTATCTATTGCCCGAATAAATTCAAAATTTGCATAGATAAAAAATAAGTTTTAATGTTTTTTATACAATTATATAATGAAATTGCCCAAAAGGAGTATATATATATATAGTTTTGAATCTTTTCTTGATGTCCGTTAGTCAAAATAGTTTTTTTTTAAAAGAAAGTGGCAATTATCGATTTTTTTTATTTTGCATTGTAGGTGGCGGCACACAGGGTACAAACAGATGTACTTGGACGGTACTGACTCGGTATCACCGAGACGCTCCCGTTCACCCCGGAGGTCTAGGTAAATCCTGGAATACATAGGAACAGTATGGTCGATGAGTTGTAATCCCTCTAAAGTCAGCTGTAGATGGCTTATTGTCTTCCCTAATGAACAATGGGAAAACATTCAGGACACCTTACTTTTAAAATTAAGGCCTGCTGAGTTTCTTGCGCCGGTTCTTCTCAGGTCTGAGGCACTAACTTTAGTGAACTGGTGGTAAATTATTTGACGTCCAAAAAATGAAACTTGTAACTTTTTGTTTTGATTAAAAATATTTGAATTTGAATTTAGGGTGCCCACAACTCGTCGACCACAGTATGATAATTGGATAATTGATTGTGAAACAGGAAAGACTCGCGTTTCCTATTCATTAGTAGGATTTTAGTGACATACTCTCTTAGTATTCTTATCTATATTCTCCAAATAACTTATACTTATATTAGATTCTTTTCAATGATCAATGCACTCTTTAAATGGCATGACAACTGTTTATAGTGACATGGCATGAAAAAATGTATCTGTGACATTATACAACATGTTTATGTAATCTATTTTGTTTGGCGCCGTGAGGCCGTGGGTTCGATCCCCACTCGAGGAAGTGAAATATTTATTTACGTTTATATTTTGATTTCTTTGCTCTGGTGTCGAGGCAAAGCGCGGCGTTGAGTTCTGCCACGCAATGCCTTAAAAAAATCGGCAGAAAGTGGAGAATGGACTGTGTTAACACTAGCGTGAAGCTGATTTTAATTTATTTATTTTGTTTGTGTACATCTCTCAATAATTAAAAAGAATTAAAGAAGTTGTGTTTTGCCAATGTGACAGCTTCATGCTTTATCCAGCACTTAGCCGGCTAGGCAGAGAGAACCAAGTGTACAAACACTCCATTCTCCTCTTGGCAAAAGCGAAACATTACATATTAATTAGCGGTGCTTAGCGATGCTCTCAAAGGCACAGATAATAAATTCCCCTTTTTCGTTTCAGATCACCCCCACCAGCTCGCAGATCGAGATCTATACGTAGATCCAGATCAATAGGTCGTAGATCGAGATCCCCGGTGACACGCCGGTCGCCACGCAAATCTAGAACAAGGAGCCCTAGGCGAAGCCCTAGAAGGAGTCCTAGGCGGAGTCCTGTTAGGTGATTGTTTTTATTAACTTCAAGCATCCTACTTGTATGTATCCTACTTCTGTATAGCAAGATTCCAAAACAAAGTTGGGAAACAGTTTTCAAGACATTGCATGTCGAGTGGCGAAACTCAACGCTGCGCTTTGCTTTGTTATCAGAGCTAGGAAATGAAAATAATAAATAATTTATACTCCCGGATGGCAATGACAAAGCGTCGTTAAGCGGCGCATTACATTATGCAAATTTGCATTTTAATGAATTCCACTTTCAGACGTAGTCCAGCCCGCAGCGTCCGTAGACGTTTGAGCCCTAGTCCCAGGCCTCGGCGCACTAGGCCTCCGCCACCGCCTCGTGGTGCAAGGCCACCTAGCCCGCCGGATCCCAGAAAAGTAAGGTTTTTACTTTTGTATAAAGAAAATTATTACCGAGTCCTTCCTGGCAGCAGTACAGCATCTAACTATAAATGTGGCTGTGGTGGGCTCTATCCCGCCAAAGAGGAATGCAAAATTTTCTTTTCCTTGCTTTGGTAACAAGGAAAACTGCGGCGTTGAGGTCCGCAACACACAATATCTCGAAAATTAGGTTGTCTCTGAGCAGTCATCTATATCTTCAAGGCGGCCACGATTCGTCGATCGTACTGTAATGAAACTTAAATTTTAAAAGAAATTAAGTTTAATTTACATGTTCTTTTTAGTCTTCACCGTCTGGTTCATCAGCTAGCAGTTGTTCCGATGAATCCTGTTCAGTGTGCTCTGCTAAAAATAAGAAGACTGCCTCTAAGAGTGTTAAGCCTGGGTGAGATACATATTTATAAAAAATAATTTTGTAATTATTTGTTAGTAATACATTGATGATACATGATTGTACACAAAAATAATACGAAAAACGTAGGAAAGTTTTAAATGTATTCTTAAGTTATCTTGTTGCTTCGAGTAAATTCTACAAACAATCTTTAGTAAATAAATAAAATATGTATTTGGTTTTTGTTCTTCAAAAAATAACAAATATCTACAAAATAATAGTAATTTTACCCACAGTAGTAGAGTGTCTCCATCACCCCCTCGCGGCAAACGCCCCCCTCCACCCACAGCGGCCCGCGCCGTACAGCCTACTAGAGAACTACTGAAAGCGAGAGAGAGCAGCAAGAGGAGTAGGGAGGAGAAGGTATGTAGGTTATGTTTTAACCACCTATGGTATATGACTCTGTTTTTGGTTATTGCAGACTTCAATAATAGGAGGTTATCACTTTGACAGGCTTTGTCCCTAGAAATACAATATAATTATGTATATATTGTATTTGTGAAATCCAATAAAATCTGAATAAAATTAAATTTTTATTTAGTAGTATTATAGTTTTTTACTTTAGTTTAGTATTATATTAGACGAATTATATAATTTGGCGCTTATTCATATGAATGTAATTGCTTGGTAGTAGAACAATACTGTATCTGGATGATAATCTCCACTACAAAATGAACTCCCCTTTAATAATAATTTGTACCCCCCAGGTATTAGAATGGCAGCGCTCCCAGCTAGCAGTCCGTCCCGTACCCCCCATACCGGCCGCCCAAATAAAACGCGAGGGAGAACGCCGCCGGCCCCGCTCGCGCCCCCCGCGCGGCGTTTCCCCCGCCGCCATCGCCGCCGCGCTCGCCGACAGTGACAGCGAGGAGAGCAGCGACGCCAGCGAAGAGGTTCAGCCGCAGAGGTATGTATACAGCTGCCCTAGCCTGTACCCTTTGGGCTGTGGATTGTACACCCGCATTTATGGGATGCACCCCTGGAGTGTGATGTACTCCTGGACATTGGAATGTACTCCCAAAAAAGCGGGAGGTAACCTCTGGGTAGTGAAAGTTACCTCTGAAATAGCAGCAGGTACCACTTGAGTGGTGAAATGTTCCCCTAGATTATTATAATGTACCCTATGTGTGATGCGTTGCACATTGTGTTCTCCCTGCACCCCAACCATAAAGTGCAAGGCATGTATTACTTATTTTGCCGACTTAAAAAAACCCTAACCAGTATGGCACATTTGTATGTGGTATTGTTGGAATTAGATAATATTTGAGTATAATCTAATTACATTCCCAAGCATGTGTGCTTAATTTCGTGAATGTATGTATGTTTGTTCACAAATGTCTTGGTCCTGAAAGACATATCGAGATAATCCAATATGTGAGTTATATTTCAATTTAATCAAAATCGTTTTTGTACATTTGGATATAAGTTTATCTACATATACACCGGGGAGACATGTATATTTTTAATTACACTTTAGATAATTATATATATATTGATTTACTCTCTTCCAGACTGACTCTCTCTGAACGTTTTGGTAAAATGGCGCAATGGTCGGCCGCCAGGTGTGCCCGATTAGAGAACATGCGTATAACTCGTAGAGACAGCGCCCTCCACGTACACATAGAGAGAGACGAGGCAGGCGAAGCCGCGAGAGAGGCGGGGGACCCCCTGGACCCGCTCGCCAGGACTGGGGAATACCCGTGAGTATCTCTTTCCTACTGAAAAATTATAATTTTCATCATTGTAGACAGCCTTATTGTGATATTATTATAGAGGACTGCGGATTACTTTATGAAAGTGGCGGAACTTAACACCGTGCTTTTTCCTATACCTGAGCAAGGTAATGAAAATTTGAATCTTGCAATTTTCCAGATTGGGAACCCACAACTGTTGCTTTTAGAGCCACAAGTTATTTATTATTATTATTTATATTTGTTATTATCTTTTCCAGTGGCCTAGATCCTGCTCCTGTGGGCAGTTATCCGGAGGAACTGCTGGCCGTGGCACCGGGAGGGCTGCCATCGTGGGATGATGTGAGAGTGCGATATGATTATTACAAGAAGAGGGGGTATTTGAGAGGTTTGTATACATTTACACTGATTGTAACCTTTATATTAAAAAATGCCATTGATTTTTTTGCCAACTCTTTTCAACAAAACCTAATGTTAAGACACTCCGTTCAGTTTCACATTTGTATCCCTGGCCTGGCCTATATATTTATAATTTTGTTAATTGCAGGTTTAACCCTTGGCGATTACGTGAAATGGGAGGAATGGTGGTACAAGTACCAGGAGTGGTTGAAACGTGAACGCGCCTACGAACGATGGGCTGAAGGCGAGGGAGGCACTGTGAGTAAATCTTCCTTATATGACCTTGGTTAACTTTATTGGACCTTCCTTATATGACCTTGGTTAACTTTATTGGACCTTCAAGTATAGACATTGACTGTGAATTAACTGAACCTACAACCATCGCGTTTATACTTAGACGTGGTTTAACTGATGATTTACAGTGAAACTCCTGTACAAGGACTGATTCATTTTAATTTTTCCTGCTGATGACATTCCCCGCCAATAAATATGTTTAGGATTAGACAGTGCGTGTGGCACCAATTTTCTTAACAAAACTAGTATTTAATAATCTTAGCATTTGAAAGTTATACATGACATCCATTCCAGACGCGCCGCGAGCGTCGTCGCCGCGGTGGGCGCCACCGGCGCAGCTGAGGGCGCGCCGCCCCCGCCGCCGTCCTGTGCGTGGACCTGGCGGCGGGGGCCGCGCGTCACTGAGCGCGCGACCGCCACACTCCACGGGTCTGTATACCTGCCTGCATCTGTAGGCCGTCCCTCTGCCTATAAGCGGGATACTGCATAAAATTTAAAAAAAATCACTTGAAATAACTTTTTTATATATGTAGAATATAATTAATGATTTTACATTTTAAGTGAATTGAACTAATATTTTTTTGTTTTCACAGATTTACACTTACAACATCCACTTAGTTGGAACATCGTTGGAACTTGGAACATCGTTATACAAATACACTAATCAAAATGCAAAGTTTCACTTTCCCTCATGGTGTTTTTTTTAAACTTCGAAATGTAAGTGTACTGTGGTTGGTGTTATAGTGGTCATACTTGACTTTTATAAGTGAGTGTTTTTTTTATTGTTATATATTTTTTATGAAGAAATCGATGGATGAAGGTAATATGATTATGCTAGTGCAAACGACCCCTCCAAGGCTTCGCCCGCCTTAACTTATTGTTATATTATAGCCAGATTATAATATTTTTAAGACTTTGCCCGCTTTGATTATGGGCTGTTGAGTTTTTTCGCGTTTTGGTGGGCAAGCGCAAATTTACGAAAATCGAAGTATCATTTATGAAAATCGGTTAAGTGGTTTCACAATTACAAAGAGCATAAGAACGATCATATATACCGTATTTGCCGCTAAAATATACCCCTTCTTTTGGGCCACCTTCATCCATCTATATCTTTGTCTATATGAAAAATGATTGTTTATTATGTAACTCAGAGTTTGTACTGATTAAGTATTTTATATGAGAAATAAGTAAATACATTTAAGTTTTTTATATAACCACATACTCACTCTCATTTGGTGCTGTAATGACATAATTGCAGTTTTTTGTAAAAAAAAGTAGACATTTAGAAAGAAAGACTACATAAGTAGAATGTCTCCTTCAAAATTACAAAAAAGTCTAAATACGTCATTGCACCACAAGTGGTATGGTACATTCATAATAAAACACAAAATTGACGGTAGCGGGACTCGAATATGAGTTTCTTATTAACCGTTCAAGTGCTCTGACCACTAAGCCATACGTTCTTATGAAGCTACGTAGGGTAATCTAATCCCGCTACTTTAAAATGTTTCATCATCATCATCATCATCATCATCGACAGCTATCGATCGTCCACTGTTGGACATAGGCCTTTCCCAATTCTCGCCACCACACTCGATCTTCAGCTCTTCGTACGCCATACACTCCCTGCCAACTTCTTTAGGTCGTCGATCGAACTGGCAGGGAGTCGCCACTCTAACGCCCGATGTTAATAATGTATCTCCTATCTCTAGTTAACGTCAATCTTGGATTGTTAGACATATCTATCCAATCTCTATCCTGCATGCCAATGAAAATGAAGTACTACGATAGGTTATTGGCAAGCTAAACTCAAAAAATGGATTGATTAGGATTGATTATTAACATCGGGCGTAAGACACGTCTATCCCAGCGCCTGTCGGCTCTACGACAAATGTGTCCGCCCAATGCCCCTTCAGCTTACTAAATCTTTGAGTTATGTAGATAACTGGATTTCCTTACTTCGGATTCCATCCTGTAGAGATACACCGAGCATAGGCCGCTCCATGGCGCGCTGAGCGACTTAAAATTCGTGGACGAGGCCTTTCGTTAGAGTCCATGTCCTTACATTTAAATAATTAATGCTTAAATATAAAGACATACAAAGTATAATTTTGGTTAGACTTGTAATTTTGGTTTAGTTTCCCAACTTTTTATCTTGCGTAACCTAACGCCGCCTTTTGTCTCACCACAACGAGGTAATTGAATTAACTGAGCAGTATCCTGAGTTGTGGTTTATAGCTACCGCAATGGTATCTGTAATTTAACTACATAATATTATATATCAGTATTGATAAAGTTGTAAGTTTGAAATGAAATTATAGTTGTTTTTTATTTGTTAAAGAAGTGAATGAAAGAGGGTTATTTTTTACTGTATGAATCAACAGTGTAAAAGAACTAAAGAATTCGTTATAATGCAAATTAATATTGATTGATAATTAAAACCCCTGACACATAAAGCTCTAAAAAGTAAACACGTAGAAAAGAGCTAATTATCTTCAAATGGCTGAACATATTTTCTTGAACCATTGCTAAAATCATTCTTGATTGAGTCATTTTTCAAACAAAAAAAACACCAAAATCATTTAGGAGCCACAATGCCACAGAGTACATGATACACTATATGCACAAACACGTCTAACGAAATTGAACCTACATACTTAATAATATTAGTAATTATTTACCTATAAACTAACTAAAGTTGAATATTAATTTATTATTATTAATTTTAGTTTTTACTAAATACTTTTGTGAACAAACACTAGAATTATACCCATAAAATAATATTTTGTAATTATTAATAATTTATCTATTTTATCTATGTACGTTGTAATGACATTTATGACAGATTATAAAATAGTGTTAGTAGAATATAGAACAACAAAAAAAAATGTATTCTTATAT
Organism: Heliconius melpomene melpomene; assembly: GCA_000313835.2. Lineage (NCBI taxonomy): Eukaryota > Metazoa > Arthropoda > Insecta > Lepidoptera > Nymphalidae > Heliconius > Heliconius melpomene. The sequence continues at coordinate 112,029 of HE671853.1, forward strand.
AGGTAGATAGATAAATAACATTTGAATATTATTATGTTACGCTTTAAGTTAGACGATTTCTAATATATAGAATGTACAATTAACATAACGTATGTGCTGTCGTTTACTATGCTGATGACGTCACAGTTAAATATATATAAATAGTACAGTCTACTAGTCGTGGCCGCCCCGAAGCCTCCATTGTTCACTCAAATTTGCTCAGCTATCTACTATAGCTTAGCTATAGCGGCCACAACTCGTCGACCGTACAGTAAACAGATTTTATTAGATTTTACCTTATTTTTTATATATACATAGCAGGCAGAACCTAGTGTAAATACACTTTGTTTTTTTTTGTTTTAGTGACGAATTTTTTAATCTTAAAAAAAAAAAGAAAATGTCTTTATTAATGCCCCCAAATAGAGAAAGGAGAGCTAGATTATGTGTATTGTAATGTAGAACTAGAAAGTAAGTGATTATTTAAATATATTATTGAAAACTCCACTTGTTTTATTTTCTTTTAAAAAGAAAACAATTTTATCTGTTGTCATTATTTTTTACTATATATAATAATAACAAAATGTCACTTCGAAAAGGATTAATTGTTTAAAGCTTTAGCTAAAGCTAATACTCACCTATATTAGCTTTAGCTAAACCCTTAGCCTACTATTTAATATTTATATATAGATTGGTCGATAATTATAATTTAAAATATTATAAATGTTACTTAAAAATATTACAAGTTATAGTAATGTAAAAACTTATAGTAATGTACTTTTTATTAAATTTAACAAGTGGATTTGTAATAAATAAATAGTAAAAAAGTAAAATGTAATCTCTGTTGTAAAATAATTTATATGATTTTTTCATTATCTTACACCTTGTGTAGAATAGAATTGTGAAGTATATATTATATCTATATAGTATAGTTATTGTAATGTATCGAAAATATACGTTTATATCAATATCGAGTGTTTGTATTGTGATTTTTTCCATGTAATTGAGAAACGTAACTTAATGTCGCGCTATGTTTTACCAGAGTGGGAAACTTTAATTTTCAACGAATCTCATGGAAGAGGGGATTCTAGTGCTTGGCACACATTGTTAAAATTTTCGCTGGAATTCGACATTGCAATGTTCATACATTCACACCACGCTATGACCTACCAGGGCGAGGAAATGATCTAAATTATTTTTGGTATTCTAATAACATTATCATTTTAAGTTTATTATAAGCAATCGTTTATAAATCAAAAAGGAAGGAAATAATAAAAAACTTGAAATTTCACATTTATTAAAATACTAATATTTTTTTATATTAAAATGGGTATTTATCTGGTTGTCTAGGTTTTAAAATGGTTTTTCCTCACATTTTTTATTAATTATTATTATTGTTGTTGAAAAACCGGTTCTCTAATTCGTCAACTTTAAAAACGGTTTCTTTTCTTTTCCGAACTTAAGTAATATCTAATCACGGTTATCTATACGAATTCATAATGTTCCCAGACATGTTATTTAGTATCCATAAACGCTATTTATCTTCTAAAACCGGTTGTCTAATTCGTCTCGGTCTAGAGACAGGTTTCTCCTCAACCAACTTTCCCGGACTAGTGCTCCTTATTAGAGACCTTTTGTCTTTTGGGGTTTTGAGGGAGCCACTTTTCACTTTACTTGTTTTCTTGGTTTTATTTTCCTTTTCTAGCTTTGGAGTTAAGAATTCCGATTCGAGATTTTTTACGATTCGTTTTGAATATGTTTTCAGTGACGTCATTGGTGTGAAGAATTGTTCAGCGGGAGTGTTCTGACAGGGAGTTAAAAATACAGATTTTTCCGTATTTGGTGTGAAAATATTGAAATCTGGTTCTTCAGGCGATGGTTTTTGTATAGTTATGTCTGGTTTCGACCTAGTTCTCCTCGGTGTGATAGTTTCTAAGGCCGGCTTAGTTGTCACCGGCACCGGTACTTTGAATTTTGGTTTTGTAGGTTTGACCGGTTTCTCAGTTTCCTCGGAGCTCGCTTCGTCTAAGTTCAATTTGATCACTTTACGTTTTTTCAGTATCTCTTCGTCTTTGACTATTTTCAAGGTTTCTATTTTCGGTAAATATTTGGTTTCTGGGGTTTTCGGTATTTCTGTTTCGTTAGTCGGTGTTAATTTTAGATTTTCTATTTCGATTTCTAAGCCAGTCTCTACAAATTTCTTTGCGTTACGCATTCTCGCTGATGTAACCATTATATTAAGTATATCGTTCTTTAAATAATCATCAATTGTATCACCTTCTGGTATTGTTTCGTGTATTTTTATAATAAATTCATCGGCCTTTTCAAATTCGCCTTGGGATAATTCAAAACTAGCGTATTCAAGCAAAAATTCTATGAAAATCTCTGTAAATTCTCTCACGTAATAACTTTTCAATACATTTCTAACTGAATCATCAAATTTGGACTCTTTAATTATATTATTTAATCTAATTTCAGTTTCTTCAAACATATTAAGTGTACCGCTAAGGTAAGTCTTAGCAATATCAAGCTCTTTAGCTCTATAATACATAGAAGATTCTAAGTAAAACGTGAAGCAAGTTAAAATCAAACATGGCGGATTACAAGAGTGGCATATACACTGCATGTGATCTAAAAACTCCGGGGATTTGAACCTGGGTACCGTTATACATGGGAAGGAAGGACTCGTCTGGTTGCTCTTCATCATGGAGTCTCTCATCGTCTCCAAATTTGTGTGTTTTGGTGTGTGATGGTCGTGTTTCAGTGTGTTGTTGTATGTTGTGTCCGCGCTTGGTCGGATGCCGAGGACGTATTTTAAAAGGTTCTCGATTGTTACCTGTAATTAATTGGGTTTTAGTTATTTTAGTTTAGTTTAATTAATAGTATAAGGATTACGAACTGCGACTGTCTGATTATGAGTTTAGTATTTTTTCGTGGGATTATTTATATATTTTGTTTGAAGATGAAAACAAAAATCAAAAGCAAAACATATTTTTTGTCTACTGTGTAATGGGAGAAAAAGTATTTTTATGTATTTGGTTTTTATGTATGGACAAGACTAATCACATTACATTGAAATCTTACGTCAGAAAGTGTAATAAAACAGCTATCCAAGCAAATGATAGCAACATTATAACAAAATGAAAAAATTTAAAATGATAAACAAGAATACATACTTATATACACAAACGAATAACTTATGCTAAGTTAAAAATTATAAAATTACACTATAATGTCAAACGAACCTGTGCATGATCCAACGCAGCGGGGTGCAAAGCGAGCGCCGCAGCGTCAGCGGCGTTAAACGCTGCGAAGCGGGTGCGCGGCGCCGCAGCCGCCGCCGCACGCCGCCACGTGCGTAACCCGCGAGCGCCGCAAACCGCGCGTAGTGTCGCGACACCGGCATTGTGCAGCGCGAACAGTGTAAGCACTCGACGGTGTGCCCAACGAGAAGCTGTGTAGTTTTATTTAATCGACTTTAATATAAGATAAAATACAGCACGATCGACGAGTCGTGGCCGCTCTTCGTTTTATTGGAGATGGCTGCGCAATTTGATTTTGGACATTTTTTCACTTTTGAATATTTTACTCCTGAGTCAACAATGTTACGAAAAAGTTCACATAGAGGCCAGTTGTGGTACAGGGGGTTGTGGATTTGAGTTCCACTGGAGGTATTGATATATTTCATATTTTCTCACTCTCGTTACGAGGCGAAGTGCGGCGTTGAGGTCCACCACTAAACATGCAATGCTGCCAAAATTCGGCGGAAATTGGGAAACGGAGGTGTTTTAATGGGAACGGAGTGATGATGTGATTATAGAAGGGTTCAATAAAAAGATTTTATACGTATTCTAAGAACAAATAATAAGTATTATATAAAGCACTTCGAGAAAAAAGTAATTAAAAAATAAATTGATATTTGCCTTCTTTACTTGACTATGGCACTCTAAAATATATAAAAAAGTACTTACAATTACTGGAGAACGATAAATAATGTCTCTGTATTCCATTGAGCGCGCTCAAAAAGCTCAGCCCGGAGTCGGGTCTGAGCATAAACTGAGCTCTCATTAAGCTGCCTGTTGAGAGTGACACTGAAATAAAAAATATATGAAAATTTTAATACTTAACTATTAATAACTTTCAATATTATCATTCCTCGAATGGGAATCGAACCCACAACCTTTGCGTTTATTTACTTGATGTAACACTGTGTCACGATAGCCTCGTAGTGTTTCAGAAATAATTTAAATAAAACAAATAAAGATACATTTCTTAACACAATAAACAATAGAAAGGAGAAAAAAAATTCATACCATTTAAATCTGGTTTCTCTTCTGATATTTGTAATAATTTAATTTGGACCATTTGCACTAAACCCGCTGAAATACTTATTTTTCCACACTTCGCGTGATACATCTGTTAAAAAAAAAATACTGAAAGAGCATAATTCAAAATAGACTTAATTTAATAAATATAACATCTACTTTCTTAACTCCCTATTTTGGTTTACTTTTCACGCTGTATCCCGCCTGTAATAGGTTAGGCAGAAAGAACCGAGTAGTGTCGAGACACTCCTTCACTACTATCCACTATCAGCCTGAATTTGATATAGTATTGTTATCAGAATAGCGAAATTGAAAATAGTTGATTGTGCCGATTGGAGATCGAACCCGCAACCATCGTGTTTACAATCAAGCAAATTTATTTATATATAGTGCTATAATATACTGCACATACTGCATATATATACTGCACTTACAGCGACTTCACATAGAAAATTCAATATAACATCTAAGTCAACATTCTTCATTAATCCTTTACAATATTTCATTGCTCGTGCCATTGTTTCACCAAATTCTCCATTTTTTGTCATGAAACTAGTTAAAACTGTTGCGTTTCTTATATAGGCTTCTCTGGAATAAGAAAAATATTTATTAGGGCTTAATATATTAGGCGACGTGTTCGAATACAATTGGGTTTATCAATTATGGTCGTACAATAATTAATTATTATTGTATGAGATTTATATTTTAAGGGATATTCCAAGTTTTTTTTACATATAAAATTAAATAAAAAATATTAAATCACTAATAATATCTCCTCTTTTTTGCGTCAGAGGACAAAAATACTCACCCATCATTACATATCTCAGCCACATTACAGCATATGCGCGCCAAATGCAATGCATGCATGTAACGACGCATAAAAAGAAACTGTTGCACGAAAATTTGACATATTTGTAAAGAGTAACCGAGTAAAGGGGATTTTTCTGAAATTTAAAACAAAAAAAAATATTTATTTATATATTGTGATGGGGTTTTATTAATGTAATAATAATTTATAATAAATAAATAAAATAACATTATTTTTTATATTATGAAAAAAAATCAATAAACAATTGCAAATCAACAATTATAAAAAAGAATATTTTCAAATTTAGGTGTTGCGAAGATAAACTTGACTTTTTCATTTTGACCTATCGAAAATGGCTTTTATTACTTTATTCAATTCATACATATATTTATTTATATTTTTTTATTTACTTCTATTTTACTTACATCATTATAATAACAGTTTTAGCATACAATACATTTAATTATTTATAAATTAATTAGAAAAGTAAACACAAATTTAAAGAATATAAGAAAAATATAAAATTTATATATATAAAAAAATTGGCAGCGGTGGGATTCGAACCCACGCCTCCGAAGAGACTGGTGCCTTAAACCAGCGCCTTAGACCGCTCGGCCACGCTACCATTGAATGCAATGTCCCAATATATAACACATTATATTATTTATATTTTTTATATATTATTAACTATCTCTTTTTTAGCTTCACGCTGTATCCCGCACAAAGCAGGTTGGTGTTAAGACACTCTATTCCCAATAAGACATTTTATTATTATTAATATAAAATTATCACTCCAAATTCATCCTTTTACCCTCAATTTTTTTCTCAACTTAAATTAGTACTTATAAATTGAAATTCGCTTTTTTACACTTCAATTTCATCCAAATTACAAAAATAAAAACCAAAATAATAAATCTAATATACCAATTTTAAAAGGTTTTTTTTTCAAACGGGAGGTTAATGATGTTAGCCCTACTGGCCTATACAGTGACACCAGGCGGGTAGGGGAGAGGGTATTCTGTCCCTGAAAAATTGCAAGCACTCTGTGAATGCTTGCAAGAAGTGAAATTTTAATAAAATATATCTTACCAGTGGACCGTCGCGGCTTCACCCGCTTGAATCATACGAATATTTTTTAAATTATTTTCAGTTTAGGGGGTAAATTCTAATAAATCGTGAAACAGGTGTTCAATGAAATATTTTTAAGAGTCTGAATTTCAAATTTTATAAAAGTTGATGGTGATTTAAAAAAATCCATACAAACTTGCAACCCCTATTTAACTCCTTTAGGGTTAAAATTTTTCAAAATCCCTTCTTAGTGGATGTCCAGATTACGAAAATAAACATTTGTCCAAATTTCACGTTTTTATCATCGGCGGTTACGGCTGTGCATGTGTCTTACCTCAGTCAGTCAGGTACATGTCCTTTTATATATATATAGATAATATTATAACAAAATGTACGTCGTCATGGCGCAGTAAAGAGATGAACAAAGGACGGAATGCAAGATCAGTTTAAATGGTAAGATATTAGAACAAGTGAACGAAGTGGTATATTTTGGAAGTATGTTCAGTAGAGATGGAAGACACGAGATGGATGTGGAAAGGTGTATTGTATGAAAGGCGTATGCCGGTAATAGGGCTAACGGAACCTTAGCTGCATTGATGTGACGTCAGCACAGCCGCGCGCTAAGCCATACATAATGCAGTGTTGGTTCCGATGTTGTTATATGTCAGCGAAACGTGGGTATTATAGAAGAAGAATGTAAGAAAAATGAGTGTCGTGGAGATGCGATCTCGTCGTAGGATTTGCAGAGTCAGCTTAGCTGATCGAATCCGCAATGAAGAGATACACAGAATAGCGGGTACTAGTGAAGATGTCACAGGGAGAATGAAGGCAGGATGGCACGTCGAACGAATGAGCGATGAAAGAATGGTAAAAAAGATCTATGACGGAAAAAATAGTAAGTGAGATAGGGGAGACCTCGGTTGACCTTAGTATCGAAGATACTGGAGGAAGGTCACGTAAAAAGCATAAGGATCCCCGGAGGGCATATATGAAGAGGTGGACGACAGTGGACGAGGCGAAAGAGGTATGTAGAGACCGCAGCGTTTGGCGCTCCGTTCTCTCCGAGTACTCCGCTAGTGATAAAGCGTGAAGCTATGTATGTATGTACGTGGCGCATTAGCACACAGCATGTGACTGTTGTAGTAAATATTTTAATTCCAAATACAACTTTTATACTTTAGATGAATTTGAGGTTTAAAACAGCGATGGGTAAAAGTATCGATTTATATTGTGTAATTGTAAATTGAATGCGTAAAAGTATATGGAGTGAAGAACCTTAACTTAATACCGCACTTAGCGGGAAAATAAAAGTGACTTCCGCCTATCAACACATAATATCTCAAAAACTGGATAATGGAATGTCTTAACACTAGGTTCCCGCTTAGCCTACTATATGCAAGATACAGTATAATAGTAATAAAAGAGTAAAACTAAAAATACAGCAAGTCACTAAAATACAGAGAAACTCGTCACTAACCCGATTTCAAGTGAGGCACTAGCTCTGTCATTATATCTACACCTTTAAACGCTTGGGACAAGGCGTTATGTTCTTGTTCTATAGTTCTTGTTATTTGTATTTGGTTTGGATCAACCTGAAAATTAAAAAATAATATTATAATAATTTTGCGTGTGAGGGGAATTGAACCTGTTATAACTGTTTATAAATAAGGATATCAAATAAAATCAAGTTAGTAGTGTATGACTTTCTAAGAGAATACAGGTTCAATTTCGTTTTAAAGAGAGCTTCACACCGTCACACCGTATACCGCATATACGATAACACAATCCGTTTTCCTAACATATCTTTCAATATTCGGAATACTGTGTCTTGAGTGGCGGAACATCGTGCAGTGTGTCGTTACTAGAGCGTATTGATATATGACAGTAAAAAGAATTTCATTACAGGTTCTCTCTGTCTACCCTGCTTTATGCGGGAAACAGCGTGAAACATAAAAAAAATAATAAATCACTTACTTGTTCTGTAACCTTCCATCCGTATTTCAGACTGGCATCAGCTATATCGTATTCGGATTTTAAGAATAATAAAGTGGAATGAACTAATTTTTCTAAAGAAGAATGTGTCTGAAAATAAAAAATATTAGATAATTAGTTAAAAAGGTATGGCTGTGGCTCCAAATTCTTGGCCTCGAGGTTGCCCCACTTAACATATTCGCCTATTACCATAACCTGACCAATACAAAAAATCTTAAATACAAAAACCAAAGCATAAAATATAAAGAATCTCCATAAAGTGTGACATCTTACCGAACCTTCTTCAATTCTTCTCAATAATTTACTAACAATATCTTTGTAACTATCGTTATGTATTGCTCTGACATATAAGGGGGTTTGTAGCATAACATCGTATAAAGTCCAAAGTAAAATATCTTCATTTTCAGCTAAAACAGAAAAAAACCGTTGAAAATATATTTTTTAAATAGCCCACGTACAGCGGGGAAAGCAGAGGAAATTCAGTGTGATGACGTGTTCCTGATATTACACTGATCTTGCATTCCGTCCTTTATGCATCTCTTTCAAAAACCAGAAAAAATGAAACTATTTATAAATAATAATTTATTATCTCGAGTGGGGATCCAGCCACAACCGTCGCGTTACAGTCACACCCTTGTGCCTGCTACCCTGCGCCACGACGGCCTCATGAATGTTGAAAATTTAAATAAATAAATGAGTTTGTTTTGATAAAAATATGAATGATGAAGACAAAGGTTCTAGCGAGTCGACTAGCGAGGATGTTACGGTGAGAATGAAGAAGAACATACTCAGCTGGTTTGGGCATATCGAACGAATGAGTGATGAAAGAATGGCAAAGAAGATCTATGATGGAAAATTGAGTGGTAAGAGCTCGGGTGACCTTCGAAAACACAGTAAAAAGCAAGATTACTTCCTGGAGGGCATGTGTTAAGAAGTTGATAACAGTGGTCAAGGAAAAAGAGGTACGTGGAGACCGTAGCGTTTGGCGCCCCGCGCTCTATGACTACCCCGCTAGGGATGAAGCGTGAAGTTAAGTTTTAAGTTCCTTCACTCTCGTTGAAAAGTCCGGCGTCGAGTTTCGCCACTCGGAGGACTTGAAAGTGGGGAACGGAGACTCGTAACACTAGGTCCCTTGTGCCAACGCTGCTTTATGTGTGAAGCTGATTATTCATTAAACTCATTTATGTGGAATTCTAAGACTTACAGTCCTATAAAAATGCGGATTCGAATCCTCCTAAGTTGAAATTTTTGTATGTTTTCGAAAAATAGCTTCACGGTGTACCCCGCGCATAGCCGGGTAGGCAGAGGTAACATGAGAACCTAGTGTTAGGATACTTCCATTCCCCACTATTTTCAAATATATAGATTTTGAAACGGAAAAATAATGTAGGATTATTACGATTTTTGAAATTTCAAATGCTATACAAATATTTCCATGTTTTTTTTATTTAATATTAAATATATAATAATTACCTTTCACCCAAGTATGTTTATTCGTTAGTAAATCATATAAAGACGTCGAAACACCCGCTATAGGTGCTATTGAGGGCCACAATTTGGTGTACATTGAAAATTCATGTTTTAACAAAGAACTGAAAAAAACATAATGCAAATAAAAGTTAGTGTTAAGATACAACATTTTAGGCTATTTATTTTTCGTAGATGTGACAATATGTATTCTTTTATTTTTGGGGGTTCTGTACAATATTCATTTAAGTTATTTATATTTTTTTTAGTCCAGTCGCGGAGCAAGAGTGCGACTCTAACGACGCGCGACAGATTGTGGATTAGAAGAAATAAAATATTTAATATTTTCATTCTGTTAACGCTGCGCTGAGTTCAGTCTCAGGACTTATTCTAACTAAATAAAATATTTGAAGTTACGGAAGAAGCGTGAAACTTAATAAAATATTTTTCTTATCATCAAACTTACCTAAATTTCAAATTTTTCATGAAAGGCTTTAAATTCCCATTTAAATTATCATCATATAATGATTCACATACATTCAATACAGACATCATTTGTAAATCATTATTATCATTATTTTTCAACGCCTTAGCCTTTATGTCCATTACTAAACTCAAAAACTTTTCCGAACTCAAGCCGTCGGGCAAAGCAAAAATTAAACTCAAAAATGCATTTTTTAATGAACTTTCATACAACTTAAAGTCCATTTCGCAAATACTCTTATTATATAACGCTCGACTAATATTCTTTGATTCACCATCATTATTTATATTAACCAATTCATTTTTTAAATAAATATCAAATAATTTTATTGAATAATCGTAAATTTGAGTTCTATTTAACAAAATCGCAGTATTGTGTATGTCTGTTTGTAATTTCCTGAAGCATTTCTCATTATTCGGGCAACCTATTGATTTTAGTTTGTTCAAAATTAAATATTGTTGTTCAACTAAATCATAATAAATAGGCATGTTATTTAAAATATCGATTTTATTATCTGCTGATATGATTATAAAGTTTTTTATGAGGAAAGACAAGCGCAACGAATCGTGTAGCCCCGATTTTGCTTTACAATTCTCACATTTTGATAACTGAATTGTTCTCTTTGATTTGTCTATTAAAAGTTTTATTAATTTCAAACAGCTCTCCTGCACAGTCACTGTTAAAAATTGATTTGATTTTTCATTTAGTATATTATCCAAAAATAGTCTAAAAAGTTGACTTATATATGGATATGTTACATATAAAGTATTTTTATAGCCCAATTTTTCAGTAATTTCTAAGGAAACTAGTAAATTATTTATTCCATTCTCTAACAAAGATGAATTAGTTCTATCTTTTAGGATACAGCAAAAAGAATTCATATAGAATGTTTGAAAACAATGGAACATATCTGGTTTATGTCCAAGAAGATTTAAACATAATTTCATAAAACTTTCAACTGATGGACTTTTAAAATTGTTTTTCAATGAATTATCCGTTATTACAAATATAATATTGTTAATTTTCATGTATAAGTCCATACATTCTTGTTCTGTTATTTTTTTAAAGCTATTTAAATCTTTTTTTAAAATGGTGTCAATAATCTCTCTATAAACCACATTCAATTCTTTAGCCCAGTCATTGAATAAAAAATGCATTCTTTTTATTAAAAATTGCAATAAATTAGTGCAAAATTGCACTGTATCATATATTTCTATTGTTTTGATGATATCTTCTGTCAATTTAGATAATAGTTTAAGTATGGGCATTTTTAAAGTTTTTAATTTGTCAATGTATGTCAATCTATCAACCAAAATACTCCAGTAGGTTTGGCAATGTTCTGTTAATAAATCATCAGATTCAAATGGCATGAATGATAATTTAAGTACAAGCTCTGGTGGTATTGAGGAATTCTGAAAATTAAATACAAATTACAACAATATAATATTTTAACATGTTAACATTTATTATATAACATTTACATATATACATGGCAGATGGTAAAAAATTTAGATAATAGTCGGTGATATTTCTGCATATAGCAGCTTCGCCAGGAAGAAAATTCATTGTTTATTATTATATTAAACCTTATTTATTAAATATGTGCGTGGGAATCTAACCCACAACTCATTGTGTTTACATTCACGCATGTGTGCCTCTTCACCATATCAATGTTTGATTAATGTGATGGTTATGGATTCAATCATTAGGGGAGTGACAAGGTTTAATTTATTGTTATTTTTCAGCCCTGGTAGACATGCAGGAGAAGTATTAAGCTGTTAAGAAACATTTATATTCTTAGCTTATTTATAACTTACTTGTTTCACAATATGTTTGTGTATATGATATATACATGCTAAAGTCTTGACTCGATCTGGCCCTTCTAATATACGAGTCTGTCTTACACATTGTATGCTAAGTTTTAATAGTTCCTTATTGTCAATACTCTCTCGCCATTTTGGCACTTTGTCTAGGTTTCTAAAATATAAATATTTCATTTTATTTTCATTGAGGACTCAATACCAAAGTTTTTATGGTTATTGTACAAGAAAAGTATGTTAATTTCTTTTTATAGGCTTTGCATGAAGAGTGTGGTGATGCAAATCGACAACGCCTTTCGTCTAGTTGGATCGGTGAAGAATTTGAAGATAAATAACATTTGTATTTTGATTACATTTACAGAACTGTATAGAAATATTGTTGAATTACATATTGTATGAAACTATGCGACATGTAGCGACGTAGTATTTAAAAATAATAATAAAGTTATTATTATTTAAAAAAATGTTACTATTCAAAATATATAAATAAGTCACCTGCATAAAATACACAACACGTTCAAAGAAAACGAGGCCTTATCTTTGGATGATAATTTCACTAATATATCATGATATTCTTCAAAACTTTCGGCTATATCATATATGTCACTAGCACCACCACTCGCTTTTATTTTTGCAATAAAATTATTCGCCTCCATTATAATTAAACTAACATTATTGTCTTAAATAAAACTTTTACACTATAAGAATTATTATATATCAGTCCAGTTCTTAATTTATAGCGATCATTATACATCGAAAATGAAATAAGTATTTCAAATTGAAACGACCGTTTATAATTTGTAACTTCTGTCAAAATGACAGAATTGTTAATAGACAATTTGGCTTTTTGGCAAACATAAAAAAATTTTAATTATAAAACCGTAACATACCATTAAAAATTAAATAAATGTTAATTGCTATATGAAGTTATATAAAGGTAAAAAATTAAATCTTACAACCGATTTAATGTAGAACATTCTTTTTTGATATTTTAAACAGCAGTTTATACTAACTAAAAGTAAACACCATATTTTTATGCTACATACGGTGCCGGCTGGTTTACTTCAAATGTAAAAAATAATACAAAATATATTATATTTTCATTATAATAGCACTTATTAGAAGCTTTATAAAATCAATAACATAAAACCATAGTGTATCGAAAATCAATATAAACTTTTTTGTTCCCTCTTTGTGTGGATGTGTGGGCATTTTTTCTAACTGTCAGAAAATGCCGCCTTACATTGCTCACTTATAGCGAAATAACATATTTTTGGGATAAATAAGCAAATGAAACATCATTTTGATATAAGATTGTGATAATTTTAAGCGTAAACTACGTGCGGTACGGCTTTAATTCATCAGATTCCCATATACTAAAAGGTATTTACAGTTTACATTGTTATAATGTAGAAAATTTTCACCGGCATGTTAACCTGTTATCAACAGGTTTTTTATTCAAAAACTTGTAATTATTTTTGTGATTAGTGTTTATTTTCATATTAATTGTATGTAATTATCGCTTAACATCATTGTTATGTATAAATTTAATCTATTACAGGTCTAGAAATTTGTCTAAAATGAAGGGCACTAAATACTACTGCTACGTCTTCATGGCAGTGGGTATATACTTCTCTGCATCAAAATTTATATTCGATAAAGTGTATGAGACCTCACAAATAGTTGTTGATGAACTTTTCCACATACCTCAAGGCATATCTTACTGTAATGGTAACTTTTCTCATTGGGATCCGAAAATAACTACTTTACCCGGTCTGTACTTAGTGTCAGCAGCTCTAGTGGGTTTCTACTTCCCTTGCAACACTTATAATTTAAGATTTGTAAATTTAGTTGCATCCAGTTTCAATTTTCTTCTATTTTCATCGATTTTGAAATTTATTTACGGCTATTACAATGAAAGCAGGTTAAAAATTGTAATGCAGGCTCTAAATCTGGCAATCTTGCCACCTTTATACTTTTTCTCACATGTTTATTACACAGACACATTGTCTTTATTATTTTTATTACTATTTTCTCAACTTTGTGTTATAAATAAGAGCAAATGGTTAATACTAATTGTTGGTACATGGAGCGTTCTTATGAGACAAACAAACATAGTTTGGGTTGCAATGGTATTAGGACATAAGTTACTAGATTTATTAATAAGAAGCTCAAGAGTTTATGGAAATAAATATTTAAATAAAACTATTATAGGCAAGAGATCCCTTATAGCTCGTGATATAGATCCATCTAAATTGAAACGTTATTATGGCATGTTAGATCTTATAATAGCTATAAAACATCATATGTCAACATATTTCATAAATTTCTTCCCATTCATATCCATTTCAACTTGGTATGTTATGATACAGCAAGTGGCAATTTTAGTTTTATTTCTAGTTTTTCTATACCACAATGGTTCGATAGTCGTAGGAGATAAATCAGCTCATCAGATGACAATTCATTTGCCACAGCTTTTGTATTTTTTGTTATTTTATGGTGTCTTTGCTTTACCATATATTCTTGCCAAGCTCAGAAGTACTATAAGATTGATGTTATATAATAAAATTAATATGTTATACTTTGCTACCATATTTGCTATTATAATACATTTTAATACAATTGTTCATCCATATTTATTAGCAGATAATAGGCATTACATATTTTATATATGGAATCGATGGTTCGGTAAATATGACTTTGCTATATATGCAACAATACCTGTGTACATTTTCTTATTATTCAGTGTTTATGATAATTTGAAAGATCAAAACTGTATTTCGTTTTTGGTGCCATACTGTGTTAGTATGTTTATGGTGTTAGTCTTCCAGAAGCTTGTTGAAATAAGATATTTTCTAGTCCCATTCATTATAATAAGATTGAGATTCATTCAGCCGTCATATAAAATAGTTATTACTGAATTTATTTGGTATTCCTTAATAAATGCTGTAACTTTCTACCTTTTCTTTACCAAAGAGATATTTTGGAAGGATTTCAAAGAACCTCAAAGGCTAATATGGTAAAATGTGTTCGATAATAAGCAAAATAATGGAAAAATAAGATTTTTCTGTGTAATTTCTGTTTGTAGTGTGTTTTTTGTTATTTTGGAGAAATTTTATTTATTTTATAAATGTTATTGTGAAAGAGTGTCAAATCTTTTTTTTCTTTTATCTTTTTTAGTCTCTGATATTAATTTATATGGTAAATTAATATATGTAATATTAATTAGTATTAATAAATATGCGTGTAACGTTAATAATCATAATTAGTATTATTCATTAAGTAAATCCCTGAAACCAGACTGTCTAAGCTAAGCTAAAGATAATTGAAAATGAAATAAATAAAATGTTTGTCACATCTGACTTGGAGTCTGTCATATTGTGCATTTAATTTTTATATGTCTGTATGTTATATAAAAACAATTATTATCATTCAATTAAATGTCGTGATTATGAATATATCTGTAATCGTGATTTTGTTGTTTTTATTATTTCCTAATCCTTTCTTGAGACTGTTAAAGTCAAACAAAGCTATATTACTATATCGTCGGCTTAGAGTGTGAACTTGTTAAATCAGTTTTTGTATTTTCGTTATACAGTACATTTTAAATTCGAATGTGTAAAAAATCAAAGGTTAAAAGAATAGAGAATACAAATCGATTTTCGAAATTATAAAACCCTGATGATACATATTATATTTTCATAGATTTATTAAAGCCGACTTTGTTTCCTGATGTTTCTTTAAAGTTAAACCGAAGATATATAGCTTAATTATGTAATTATATTACATACAATATAAGAGACACTTGTGTTAATAATAAGACACTCCATTTTCGCTTTTAGCAGATTTTAATAACTGTTAATTGGCAAAAACCAATGCTGTGTTTTGTCTCTTCATAGGAAAGAATCTAATTATTTATGTAGTTACCTCAAATGGAAATCGAACCTGTATAAAACTATGAAGAACTATACAATTGCATAAGGCATTGTCTTATGTGTATCATCAGTAGAGGTAGTGGAATTAAAGTTTTCAACAAAAGATGCCCATTAAAAAATATAAATTATCGAATGTTGCAGAATAAGTACTTATGTTTTTTTTTCTCTTTTGCTGTTGAATTCTTTCTAGAATGGTAGAAATGAGGATAGTTGAGAGAAAATGTCAGGATTTCCAGTAATAAAACAAAATAATTAATTAACATTATTTTTATTATCTTTAATATCTGTAAACAGTTGTAGGTTTTAAACTCATACATATAAAACATATTTATTTACATATAATAAAACTTAAATATAATTCTGGTTTCGATATATTCCAATATGCTCATTGTACCTATATTGTAAATTATTACACATAAAATAAATAATTTTAAATGCTTTCAAAAACAAATACAAAACAATATCATTATATATTTTTGCACCGTATGCCGCACATATTAGAGATGGGCGTTATCGTTTTTTTCCGCTAACGGTTATGATACCGATATATGGTTTTCGTATCGATATCAAAAACGGTTTCCAGATATCGTTTTTTTTTCGACTTGTCAATAAGCGCAATCATAAGTATAAAATTATAATATAATAATAAATATATTTAATTAGTATAACATAAAAATGCTTTGTAAACTATAAACATAAGTTAAAAAAACAATATTTAGTAATTAAATTGAAATAATGTTAAAATACAAAATCATATTTTAAATCCAAATTTCTACCTCATTCATTTATTTAGAAGTTCGATTTTGTAACGAAGAAATAGTAACTAACTAAGAAAACCGCCGAAACATGAATCTGCTAGTTAGTTAGCTATCGGATATTCGCTTCATTTCTTTTACACCCGTGAAGAATATACCGATAGAAAGAGAGGTAGCGAATATCAGTTTATTAGATATTCGCCTTATCTCATTTACGCCCGTTCGGAATACATTACTTAGAAAGAGAGGAAGTTAGTTTCGATTTAAAACCGTTTGGCGTTTCAAAAGTTTTGCGATATTACGTTTTTGTTCAGATCACAGATATGTTGAGTTTTAAGTTTCTGTAAAAACGGTTTTCTAAAAACATATATCGATACGGTATGTTTTCTTTAACATATCGGTATTAAGTTACGTTTTGATATATCGAACTCATCCCTAGCACATATGGGTAGGCAAAGGGAACCTGGTAACCTAGTGTCAAGACAGTTCCATTCCTCACTTTCGGTGAAAGTGGAAATCAACGCCGCAATATAATATAATAAGCTAGTACCTATTAAAACTTCCTTTATTTTTAATATATAGCTTCTTCCTTTTGTATAGCTTCTAGGCGTTTTAGATAACTAAAGACATATATAACACGCTTAGAATCATTTATATTGAAAATATAAAAAATAAATGTTAATTTTAATATTATGACACTCAAGTATCTATTCATTTCAAAAAACTATATATAAGTAATACAAATAAATCAGATATAAAGATAAAATAAAAAACAATATATTGTTAAAAATAAAATATAAAAAAAAAACAATTATAAAAAGCCTCGTCATTTAAAGAAATAAAAAAACATATATTTTAATTACGTAAAATACTTAGAGGCGTCCAATAAGATGACCCAAATTATTTCATAATTATTATTTAGAGTTAATCTTAACTTTCTTTACATAACAATAAAAGAAAACTAGGTTTATAAAGTTTTACAATAAAATATTTAGCTCTCCACTTTTTTATAGGATCTAAAACAAAAATCCACAATTAACCGTTATGCACTTTCTATATATTTTTACTGGTTTTTTCTTTCGAAGTGCAATTACGTCATTGTTGTATTAAATGGGCAATATCGTCTTATATGTACGAAACTTCTGACTATATGTCTATATAAATATGTCGATATAAACGATGATATACTTACTATACTTAACACGATGGTTGTTGGTTCGAATTCGAAACTTAATAAAAAAAAATACAATAAATGCACAGTAAGTTCGTAAGGTCGAGTCATAGCCGCCCTGAAGTTAGGCATTCTGACTTTTTGCGCATTGTACAGTCGGATTATTTACATAAAAATAAAAAGTAAGAAAAAATCAAATCTGCGCAGCTATTTCCAGCTTGCTTTAAAGTGGTCACGGCACGTTCAGAAGTCTTCAGGAATAACGGAGTAATTTAACTCATAAGTTCTATATACACAACCATTAAGTAAAAGACGCCATATTAAATATATTTATTTAATTATAAAACTTTACTTATTATAAAATGAAATGCAAAATAAATTCGTAACAAAATGGTAACTTAATATATCACAATCGTTCTGGAATGTTAAATTATATTACAACAGCATATCACATAAAAATACAAAAAAAAAACTAACTTAATTAAAACAATATTATTAGTACCTATTAGCTTCTTTCTGTGTACTCAATAAGTATTAGGTACTTTTTTTAGCAGATAAGAAAAAAATATCACACATTTAAATAAATTACAAATATATTATAATGACATCATTGTTTAAAATTAGCAACCCTCTCGCGGCTTCACCCGCTCGTACTACACAATTATTTATCTTCTCACCGGAATTACTTTCGTGTTCTAATAACATTATAATTTTAAAGACAATATCCATACATTGATAGTTAACATTTCAGCCAATTCATTTAAGTTATTTATCATAAGTGTTTTATTTTTATTTTTTTGTAGCAATATTGTCATTCCTTTGATATTTATGAAAAGATTGAAATATAACAAATACTAAATGCTAAGGGAAGTTTGTTAAAGTACAACAATTAATAATTCTTATGTATTTAAAGTGTTATTGCACACTTAAGAAAAAAAAATACTTATTTAGAAACGTGAACAAACGCACAGATACAATAGACAAATTTAAAAATAATTGTTTTGTGTTCTATTAAAGGAGACATTAAATATGATTGATACTTAATATTTTTTTATCAGGTATTATAATTTAAAAAATTGATTTAGAAATACAGTCAAGGTTTGTAGATATGTTCGATTTCAGTTAAATATAAACAAAAAAAAATGACATAACTATACATAACAATATTGTTTAACATACTACAACTTATATCTTCTCTTTACATAAAAGTGACATAATTAAAACGATCTCTAATCTTTCTAAGATCATCTACTGATTTTCTAAAATTTGCATTTTTTTTAATTAGGACACTTTCATTTCGAGATTACTATTATAGGGATCTTGTTATTTAATAACAAATAAAAATCTATAATCTCTACAAAAATAAAGAACCTATAACTATTGCATGTACTTTCAAACATTTTTCAGTTAAAAACACTAAGAATAATAGTTGCCGTGTTAATTTTTGAAGCATAATATTGATTTTAAATGAAGAAATATATTTCACAACTGTAATAAAAAAATTAAGCCAAAAAAATATTTAAAAGATTTTTAGGTAGAGTTAAATTTTGAAATACTAAGTATTAAAAGCAAAATAACTTATAAACTTTGTACAGGTAATAATTATAATCCATAAAATATAATAGCTACATATAAAAGACAATATAATAAAAATATACAAACAATAAACAAAAAGACGACAAAAAAGTTTGGCTTGGCCATAATGAATTGTCAAAATAAAAAAGACACATGATTATAAGACTAAAAGTAGACATTTAAAGAAGATAAAAACAACATACTTTTGAAAATTTTCTATGAAAAAAATAAAACGAAAATAAAAACAAAATGGCGCCTATTAAATCCACTTATCTTCTTTTTTACCGTTCAACAATGGCGTCGATTCCTCTTTGATATCTTTACTCGGGCTTATATCTGGTTTACCATTGAAATAGTTGGCCAAGTTAGACTTGGACACTATATAGGGAATACCGGACAAGTCCGAAGATAGCGGATTGTAATACTGACGGTAGCAGAATATTGCTATGGAAAAACCTAAGATAGAGCCTACGAGGACATCTGTAAATAATTTTTTATATTACTTTTATAAATATAAATATTATTTAATTATTTAACAATTTTTTTTACCTTTAAAAATATATTATTAAATTTAAAGGTAAAAAAATAATATTAATTAAAAAGAAATTAAAATGTTTATTTATATAAAATAATTTTATGGATGTCTTTAAGGGTAGGGGATTTCAAAGTTAATTATCTATACATTTTTAACTAACTACACAAAAAACACCGCAAAATCAAATATATAAAAAAATAAACCACTATACAAACCTTGCCAATGATGGTGGTAGTCACAAGTTCGAGACAGTGCTATACAAGTAGCTGCTAATAGCGGCGCCAAAGTGGTCAAGATTCGAACCCCCGACCCCCGCCTCTTGGATATAGTGCCCAACCTCCCGCATATCCACGCTGACGCTATGCCGAGCGAGCAGAATGATACTAAAAAAGAAAAAAAAGGGAAAATATTAGCCTCTTTATTAGATGTTTATTCAACCAAAGGTACTAGAGATATTGTACCTTGGGTCGTGAAACTTAACGCTGCGCTTTGACTGTTAAAGTGAGCATATGAAGATACTTGACTTTTGTTTATAGAACTTTGTAATTGAATGAATATAACATTTTGAAAGCTATTCGTTATTTTATTTTTATTATATTGAATTTAGAAAGTAAGGATCGGATTGTCAAGTAAAAGTTGGAGTGTCTTATCACTTGGGTTATTTCTGCCTACCCTGCAATGCTAGAAAGAGTGAACTATCTTTTTTAGAATTTAAACAATAAGTTGCTATCTAATTTAAAAATACTTACAACTACTATGACCGCTGGGAAAAGACTTCCTTCCTTCCATCACATCGGCTATATCGCCAGTGCACTGAAAATCATCAGTTTGCACTCCATCGGGGAAACAACGGTAGAAAAAATCTGGTCGCGGTCGTCCTATAATAATGAAAAAAAATATATAAAAATCCTACTAATATAATAAATGTAATAAATTGTGATCGTCATGATGTTTGTTCGACCTTTACGCAAAAACTGCTGAACAGATTTAGACGAAAGTATAGAATAATATAGCTTAGACATCAGTCAATATTTAGTATAATTTAGCCACTTGTGAGTCGTTAGTAAAATAAAAATATAAAGGAAACTGAATGTAAACGCGACGGTTATGGATTCAATTCCCACTAGGGATTTTCAATTCACAATTTCATTTGTTTGCTCTGGTAACAAGAGAAAGCGCGGCGTTGAATTCTACCACTAAACGCGCAAAGTCTTGAGGATTTGGCGGTGCGTGAGTAACGAAGTTACAATAAATTTCTAAGTCTCTAGGCTAGACTTAAATTAAATTCATTAAAATATTACTATAACTATTAGGAAAAATAATATATGTGTCTATAAGTATCAAAATTTTCGGATAATATAACTATTTACATAATATACATACTTATTTATAATTTAAGCTTACCTACTATTAATTTTACTGTATCTGTGGTGACACCGGTGATTCCCAACGCCATAGACCATGATAGAAGAAACTGTAAATATATTTTTTATACTTAGCAAAAATTTCTTTTTATATAAATTATATAAAAATGTAATGGCACAGTGCAAGTCGTATTCTTTTTATATTTCATGGCATTTCATGATCCTAAAAATTTTAGTAAAATTTCTAGGATCGGCACGATCCACCTAACTCTCTCTATTCCTATGCTCATGAAAATATATAAAGCTCTAAGTGGTAAATATAGCAGTTAATATTAAAAAATAGGATAAACTTACCTCTAATGCATCGTTACAATCATTACAAAGAGCCCATGCTATCAAAGATATAATGCTTGGTACGGACACAACTATTGACCACAGCATGCCGCTCGGCACATAGGATTCATGTCGTGGGTACTTACAATTGTTTTCTAATTCTGATTGTGGGATTACCCTTATGAAGGGCGACATTGATTCCATGTAGCTGAAATATTATAAATAACTAATAAATTAAGTTATTTTTCATAGCATATCATGTAATATATGCACAGAATACAGTATGATAAAAATAAAGTGGGGAATGGAAGTGTCTCTATGGAAATGGAATGTCTTAACACTAATTTCCCAGGTTTCCATAATATAATAATAGGAAACCATAAAAAAAAGGAAAAAAAACTCCTGCATATAGCAGAGTAGGGACAGGAATCCTAGCTTTACAATTTGGAGACATTGCATTTAAAGTGGACATATATTGTTTTCTTAAACAGGAAATGAACTATTTTTATTTCCTAAAAATAGTTCATTTCCTTAAATGGGATTCAAACCCAGGTGCTGTGCCATTGGGCCACAAAGACCTTTATTTATAATACAAAGCCCCTTATTTATAATATTATACTCTTAAAACAATATCATTTGATAAAACTTTTTTGAAGCCTAAGTCGCAATTTGTTAAGAATCTATATTTAAAATACAAATATATAACAATATTGAACTCAGTAGGATATGAACCCACAACCATTTTAGTACAAATATGTAATTTCTGACATCAGTGCTTTTAACTAAGCAAACATTTCTGATTTTTAATATTATATTGTAGCAGTATAGATATATGAATTTAAATGTACATATCTATTCACACTTCAAGTTCATTTCCTCAATACATTGTATTTAACAAAATTATGTAAATTATATGATAATTCATTATACTCAAACTGTATATGGAATTACAATGCCATTAACCATTTTAATTACCAATATAAGGCAGATATTATGAAATAATTGAACCTTTTGTAATGTTTTAATGACCATCTAGTAGTAGTTGTAGATGTGATATTTTTTAAATTCGTAATGTAAAAAAAAGTGCGGCGTTAGATTCCGCAATTTAAAAACCATATCTCAATAAAGAGGGGAGAAATAAGAGGAAGAGGTAATTTAATACAGAGTTCTTCAATAAGGGATGCATGAAGCAATCTTACCCTCCTAAATTCTGGAGGTTGTTGAAGTTAATATAAAATTAAATAAAATTGGTATGTGGTATATGTAAAGTAAATAAACAATAAATTAAGTAAACATATGGTAGCTTACCAAAAAACTGAAACCAAGGAAATGCGAACAAGAATCTCTACAAGCAAATTGAAACTAGCCGAGCGTATGAGCGGCATTTTTAAAACTTTAAATTTAACATATATAAGTATGTATGTATATTGTGAAACGTATTGTCGTTTAATAAATTTGGTCAAAACATTGCAGTGTGGTGGGGTAATGCAAACCTGTTTATGACAGAAAGAATTGTATTGCCATAATGGATATCGAGAATTTCGACTTCTATAAAAATATTTATAGTTGTAAACTTGTAATAATAATAATGAAAATAAATGCAAAGAACGCTGTTTGTATTTGTATATAAAAAATATTAAAAACTAAACTAACATAAATATATTAAAATATTTAGGTATTATCATAATGTTAAGGTTGGATTAAGTAATAAATAATTATTAATTTTAGTACTATTGATTAAAAGGTAATATGGTAAAATGATATGTTAATGTAATTTACTTTTATATTTATCTTGGTTATATTAACTTGCTATCTCAAGGAAACTTTTGACTTATGGTAACTCTTAAAATTTATGTATATTGCTATTTTTATGTCAAAAGCTGCGTTTTGTTATTCCATTAAATATTAATGCACATTAATAAAATTATTAAATAATTGGTTTTATAAATATTATGTTGAGGGGATGATGTTGTTGAGAGACGGAACTTATGCAGCCACTCAAAAAAGTTGTCGCGATTTTTAACAATAGACAACAAAAGTCATGCTTATGCTTGTTACCAGATTGAGGAAATGAAAATAATTCATCATCTCGATTTGGAATCGTACCCACAGCCCTTTCCTTTATAACCAAAAGCTGTGCCGCTGTGTCAGGATGGCCTCTATTTTATTTATTAAATATATAGTATTTCTATTACAGTTTTTGTATTGAATATTCAATGCAAAAATCACAAGGCAAGGGTTAAGTAAAAAACAAAAAATATATTTTAGAGCTTTTATTTGCTTGTCTTAATATAAAAAAAAAACAAATCACAGAGCTCAATGTTTTTCTTGAAATTAACAAAAAGGTTTTTAATATAACTACTTTTTAAGCAAAAACTAAATATGTACTTCAAAATGAACACTTACAGATAAAAATAAAACAACATATAAGAGATTTATAAAGGACCAGAATTCCACAAAGTTAACAGATTCAATTCCAGATGCTTAGAAAAAATCTTATTTCTACCAATATATACATATATTTCGTTGTTACTTATAAAATGTATATTAAAAAAATACAAAAAAAAAAACGATTGTTTCTAAATATACATAATATAACATAATATATTAGAAAGTAATAATAAAGTATGAACAAGGCAAAGCTATAATGGTTTTTCCACTTTACAAAATATGCAATAATGCAATTATTATTAATAGTTCATCCGGGAAGAAATCATTCAAAAAGAAAAATTTCTAAAATAAATGAGCGCTAAGTTCAGGCCGGCCACGACTTGTCGACCGTACTGTAACACGATCGATCGTGTCTTGGCCGTTGGCATACAAGAGATGAAATAAGATCAAACTAAATGGTAGATCCTGCCAAGTTTTTAACTTGATATTTGA
>HE671853.1:136619-192019 GCA_000313835.2 Heliconius melpomene melpomene
TATATATATATATATATATATATATATATATATATATTGTTGTGTTTAAAAAAATAATTTAATATAACTGTTTTATATAATATCAGTTATAATAATAATAATAAAAAATACATCTCTTATCACAAACCCAAAACACTTTAAGAAGATATTAGAATAAATTATTCTAGATATTATATATCTTCTTCTAATGTTTTATTTACATATTCAAAAAAGAAATATAACCTATTTAAGTACTTCATAAAACAAAGAAAAAGCTTAATACAAAAAAAAGCATCACACTGTATCCCACATATAGTAGGGTAGGCAGTCTTTTTAAATAAAATTTAACAATTTGCATTTAAAATTTATGTGTACACTTGTCCCTTGACAAAATTGACATTAATATTGGCAGAAAGTGGAAAAGAGTGTCCTATCACTAGGTTCTCAGATTCCCTCTGCCTATCCTGCTATGGGCAAGATACAGTGTGAAGATAAGGAAATATTTACTTTATGAAAGAAAATGAAATATAATGCGAAGATGGCGAGTTCCATGTAATAATTAAACTAAAGTTATTTCATAATTCAAAAAAACGAAATAATAAATAATTAGCTTACCCATACAATTGTAAGCCAAGACATTTTTTTTTCAGCTTCACACTGTATCCCGCATGTAGCAGGGTAAGCAGATGGAGCCTGAGAACCCAGTGATAAGACCCTTCTCCACTTTCCACCGAATTATGGAGGCATTGTGGGTTGAGAGGGGGAACTCAATGCGGCGCTTTACCTCGACACCAGAGCGAAGAAAAGGAAAATATTAAATATTTCATTTCGTCGAGTGGGAATCGAACCCAGAACCTGTCGTTTTTACAGTCCCACGCTTGTGCCCATGCGCCACGGAACTACCTAGTGTTAAGACGCTCCATTCTTATCTCTCCGCCCGTTCTATAGATAATGAGTGTTAAGTGACGTAACTTAACGCCGTACTTTGTCTTTTTCACTAAAGAAAATCTAAAACATTTTAAATTATAAGCATTTCCAAATTAGT
Source organism: Heliconius melpomene melpomene (assembly GCA_000313835.2). Taxonomy (NCBI): domain Eukaryota; kingdom Metazoa; phylum Arthropoda; class Insecta; order Lepidoptera; family Nymphalidae; genus Heliconius; species Heliconius melpomene. The sequence goes on from HE671853.1 coordinate 137,644, forward strand.
ATTCGTAATTACATCAAAACATATCCATAGTGGGGATCGAACCCACAACTACTTTTAATAGTTGTGGATCAATTCCCACTCGAGATTATTAGATTATAATAAATAGAAATTAGATTAGATTTTAGTAAAATATGCAGTTACAGACATTTTCGAATTAGCTCATCTTATGAGCTAAATTTTTGACTTTAATGCTAAGGCGATTTTATATGTATTATATAAGTATAAATATAAAAAAGTTACTTAATTATATTTTTTTAAAGATTACAAAGTCTATGCAAATCTTTTTTATAATATAAAACATAGTTTAAACAGATATCATACATGAAAGTTAGTTATTTTTCTTAATAGTTTAGTTTTTTTACATATATTATATATTATTTATCCTACAACATATAACAAGTATTAAATACAATAATAAAAAAAAACATAATACTTCAACAAAGTCAAAATAAACTTACTTAAATGCTTAAAAAATGTTTTTTGTATAAAAAAGACATTTTGTTTTTCAAAAATGAAATAAAAATACTATGTAAACATATAATATGTTAATATAATATACGACATATAAAAAAATAGTAATGTATATAAATAATAATAGCAGGGCAGAGGGAATCCCAGCAAAGTGTTCAAAACATCGGGCTTCCAAAAATGTAAATAAGAGTTCCATTTCAAATGTAAAAAAATGCGAAAATAAAACGTCTTATATAATTATTAATAAAGTTATACATATAAAAAAAAGGTTATTTATAAATAATAACCCATGGAATGGGTTCTAGCGTTTTTGTAATAGTCAAAATATTCTTGCGGTGAATTTGAATGTTTTTTTACAACCTCATCTAACTGCATTTGATCGCCCCAGTCGGCCTGTAAATTAATTCTAATTAGCTTCACGCTATCTCGAATATAGCGGTAGGCAGAGTGTTAAGACACTCTGTTTCCATTAAGACATTTAGTTTCCCCATTTTCCGCCGAATTCTGCTTGGATGGTGTATTGAGTGGCGGAACTGAACGCCACGCTTCGCTTTGTTACCAGGGTGAGGAAATAGAAATATTAAATATTTTATTTCCTCAAGTGGAAATCCAACCCACAACAGTCACGTTTACAATGTCATGCTTGTGCCGTTGCGCCGCTACCTACTCAATTCAATACTTAACAAACATAGTATATTTCATGTAAAAAATTGTAAATGCGTAGGTGAGTTTGTTTGTTACGCTTTAATGCGTAAACCCTTCAACTAATTATAATAAATTTTATACACATAATTTACATAAAATATACTTTAAAAAAGCAATAAAAAAATTATTTAAATAAGTTAGAGGGTTTCCACCGTATAAGTATGACTATGAGAGTGTTATAGAATAAAGCACATTTTTTCATTAATTCAGTTACTATTTAATTCACATATATGTCAATATTTTTCGATATATGAAGTTAATATTAACTAAGCCTCACACTATAAGAATCATGAAATGGTCACTTCTTCGTTTCTCATTCAAAACAAAACCCTAAATGTTATGAAAAAAAAAATACACAAAAAAATATACTCACAAAATTAGGGAACAATGATCTTTTCTCGTCGAATTTCCTTTCACTGACGCATCTTAATAAATAAAGTCTTTCAACCCACGGCCATATCATGTAATCTAGCATGCCTGGTTTATCTCCGCCGAAGTAATTTGTACCTAAAGGTGAGTAAAGTAGTGAAAAATCATTCCATTTTGAAGTTTAACGAAAAAGAGATAATTTTGATTTACTTATACGTTTCTCATACATAGGATGTTTTCTACTTTTTGCAGATTTTAAAGGTATTGCGCGGGAGTGAAATAAAAACATCAACGTTGCGCTTTATATTGTTACCAGAGCGAAGAAATGAAAATTATTCATTCCCCGATTGGGAACTGAACCCACGAAAATCGTGTTTACAATCAGACTGCTATCACACTGTCTCTCTTCCTCACACTTACCTCTCACAGATAGTTCCTTTTCAAATATCTCTAAAGTCTGTACAATTTGTTCACTTCCAAATGCGAAGTTAGTGTCGAAACACTCTAAGCTGCCTTTTATTAACTGAAAATAATAAGCGATTTAAAAATAGCAATTTAAAAAGAAGAATTAAAACGAATTAATTTATTACACAGGAAAAATTGGGAGGCTGTTAAGACACTCGGTTCCCATTAAGACAATTCCTTTTACCTTTTCCCGCCGAATTTTAAAGGCATTGTGTGTTGAGTAACGGAACTCAACCGCGATTTGCCCCGTAACCAGAACAAGAAAATGAAAATGAAAATATTATATTATATTTATTATATTATAATAAATAAATAAAATATGATTTACCTCATTAAATCGCTCAATAAGTAGTCTGTCTTGGGCCTTTACATACGGATCTCTGGAGTGCAACGGGTTCCTTCCGTACTTCTCATCTAAATAATCGCATATAACTACACTTTCAAACAAATATTTGTCACCTTGTTCCGTTGGTATTTCTAGTACTGGTATTTTTACTGTGAGGCAAAAATATAGTATAAGTAAGAGCTAGTGTATATAAAAGTAAAGTAAAATAAAAATATTTTTTTTTCTATAAAACAGTTTATTAAAAATTAAGATAATATTTATTTATTACTGGTTGTGGTTATTGTCAGGTTATTTATTAGTATTGGGATCTAGTGAGAGTAACATAGAAAGCATTTTTTTACTTGGAATATTTGCCTTAGGAAAGTATATTTAAAATCTATAAAAATAAACTTTTCTGTCTTCTAAGATCAAAGAATCAAGTAAATAAAGTGATAAATCACTTGCTTCACCATTTACCGTATCTTAGTAGTGTCTTAACACTATCTCAAGACACTTCTCTACTTTATAACTGTTTTAAAGACAGGTAGTTTATTATTGAGGTAAATAACCTTATGAGATAAAAAACTAAAAGAATATATTACTCACATCTAGGATTTTTAACTCTGAACCACTCAGGCAAATGCAGAGGATCTAGCTTGTATACTTCGTATTTAGCTTTCTTCGCTTCTAATATTAACAGGACTCTGTGGCCGTAGGGGTTCATATCAACATGGTAGAGACGAAGTTTGTCTATGAGGGGTGGTGGGGATGATGATCCTGGAAAAGACAAAATAATATGTTAGGTAAGGTTCACTCAGTCTGTTTTTATTTACTTATTCTTAGCTTGACGCTGTGTCCTGCAAATAATAAAAATACAGTCGAATTGATAACCTCCTTCTTTTTGAAGTCGGCTAAAAAGTTAAGAATCTTCGTTCCATACGTATCGCACAATATTCGAGATATCGTGTGTTCAGTTGTGTAACTGAACGACAACGACGTGCATTGAAATAAAAAGAATTCATTAATCCGAGTGGGTATCGAAGCCACAACCGTCGTATCGGCGCATTTATAGTTAAACGACGTACCACTTTGCCATGGCGGCCAGATTTAATGTGGATTTAGTCCACAATACGAGATTGTCTCGAATATTATATTTTTTAAATAATATTGTTTATAAGAAATATGATGTTTTCATTTATATAAACATAGCATAGTATGTATGCATATATAAACGAACTGTGAACATTGATGCAGGTACCTACTGCGTCCGATCGATCTTAGCTCACCTTGACCCACATGCATTGTTTGTAACCGACGTGACTAACATATGACGTGGTCGTTTATCTGTTACTTAACATTTGGTACTTTAACTAAAGTGTTTTTTTATCATATATTCATAATTAAATTAATCTTTATGCCGGACTCTAAATAAATTGCGTGTTAAGTCGCGGAGCTCAACGCCGCGCGACGACTACAGAGCGAAGAAATGAAAATATTAAATGTTTCATTGCCTAGAGCAGGGAATTAGAGAACGGAAGTGTTTTAATGGGAACAGAGTTTCTTATCACTAGGTTCCCAGGTTCCCTCTGCCTACGCTTAGTGCGGGATACAGTATGAAGCTAAAAAAATCTTTTAGGTCATATTTCTAATGTCTCTTTTGACGCCTGTTCAAATACTAAGCGCTTGTAATATAAGCAATTGCTTAAATTTCTCAATTTCCAAAGTTAATGAACGGCCAATGCCATCATGACTCATATACTGTCTATCTAACTGTTCAGGTCTACGTTATAAACTCAATCCATCGCAGTGTTTTTACACCAATATGTTAAAGATTCACAAAATTAGGTAGATTTTGTAATTTATTAATATGTATAACAAATATGTCCTTGTGTAGAGTACTAGGTTCCGTTACTAATTTATTTTATTGTAACAACGATAGGTAACGGTAGTACATAACGGTTATATATATACTAGCTCTCATATTATATTCATATTTTGTTTGTTTTCCTTTATTTGAATTTTGATAAAACTGAGCCAACAACCTCTGCTGATGTAATGATAAGAATTATATATCAGAGTCATTGTATTTAATACACTGATAAGTAAAATTAAAAATGAAAGAAAATTGGATCGTGAAAATATTTTACATCTTTATTAAAAAAAGTCGTCTAATTATAACAAAATCGGTATAAATGTTATATTTCTAAATTAATAAATATTTGATAAAATTACTGCTAATGAAGTGTGTTGCGAATTAATTATTTAATTGAAAAGAGTTTTCTTTTAGTTAATTAAAAATCTATATTAAAAATAGTTTAATTTAACAATACTTTTCCAATTTTAATTTGATGACTAACACCATAAAAATTCTCATCTAAAGCCAAACAGTGTAGTATAATCTTTTGTACTACAACGTATGAATAATTTATAAGACATTTGCATATTTCGAATTAAAAAGGTATATGTTTAAAATGTAATACGCAATCCTCTAAATATACAAAAAGGCTTTTTTTTGATGTCGTGTGTTAAAACAAATAAGTTTCATTATTTTCTAAGTCTGAATGTATGGATAAGAAATAATGATTAGAAATATTATCCATCCATACCTATATTATAAATTCGAAAGTAACTCTGTCTATCTGTCTGTCTGTCTGTCGCTAATTTAATTGTGATAAAATATTCATATAGAGATACTTGAGGGTCTCGGGATGAACATAGGATACTTTTTTTTTCTCACATTTGTCATATTTTGGATATACTATATCAATATGTTAAAATACTTAATAATTTGACATGCAATTTATTCCGCCATGTTTATAACAACTGCTGTTGCTAAGCAACGATTTGCTGTTAGAAAACGTCGCCCAAAATGAGCTTGCTTAACGCATCTCTCTAAAACTGAAAATAATTTCATAAATATATTTAATAAATATTCGTATAGTTCAAGCGGGCGTAGCCGCGTTCGGGTCCACTAGTATTATAATATATACTTGAGTGCCTTATAAAAAAACAATTAAAAAACAAAAAATACACACTATCTCCTAGACTCCTCTCCGTTCTAAAGCTACAGCGAGTGGAGACGAAAATTCTTTCTTATAGTTCTTTACTTAATTATTACAGAAAAACATATAAGATTTAAGGCCGACGGTTATATTTAATATTTCATTTCCTCGCTCCGGTAACGAGACAAACCACAGCGTTGGGTTCAGCCACTCAATATTTAAATGGTAATACTATAATGTTAAAAGAATAGGTCGTGAACGCTTATCAACATACGGAACCTTCTACACGCGAATGAAAGTCGCTTTTTTGCTTCGCGAAATGATAATGCAATTCCATTAAGACCACCTTATGGTACAATTAGGAGATGGACCGAATGGATGGAAATTGAATTTCCGTTTTCCCTATACGTTTGTTTGCAATAAAAAGTATGACTTTGGATTCTGCCATTTCAATAATGTTCCTAATGCGAACGAAGTATCTTAACACTGGGTGCCAGGATTCCCTCTGCCTACCCTTCTATGTGCAGGACACAGAGTGAATATAAGTATAAATATGTAATGTAAATATAAGTATAATTTTTTATTTTCTATATACACCGCGAAATGAAGAAAAGTTAAAATCCTCGTATTAAATACATTGAGCTGTGTACGAATAGACGGTTTATAAATAAAATTATGCCGTGTTCATTTTGACCTATAAATGTGGCAAAAGTAGGTTATCGTTGCCATAGAAACGAAATAAATTTCCAATGTTATAACCTAATAATTATTAGTACACTTATTAACAGATTTTTTTAGTTTTAATTGAAATTATATTGTTGACTAGTTGTCCCTACGACTTTGTCGCATGGAAAATTAAAATATTTTTTATTTATGAACCGATTAAAATAAAATAAACACAAAATTTTAAGAGTAAGTTTACCAAAATACAATAATTAATGACAACAAAGCGATCCTACAGAGGTTCCGTTTTTTTCTCTTAGGTGGGTACGGAACCCTAAAAATGCAATATATAAAGAGAATTTAAATACATAATTATCATTTCTTAATAAAAGTTATATTATTCTAATCTAATAATATATTAAACCGTTTTTAATATGTTTATTAGAGTATTTTTATTAAGTATGTAAAATTGCACTTTCAATGCAAAAACGAAACGTTGCACCGAATGACATCATCCCAAACAGCTGTTTTATATTTACAATGCAATAGAATTAAATAACCCTTAAATTTTATTTAATTATAACGAAAAACATATAAAATCATGAAACATATATAATTAGATACTTATTTTTAAATATAATATATTTAATCAATTGATTATTTAAGAAATTTTAACACTTCATATACATTTTAAGTAAGATATAATATAAAATGTTATTTGTAATACTTTTTAAAGTAATGGAAATTAGCCCAAAACTAAAGGATAATAAAAAAACATAATTATCAGTTGTTTTATGTATAAAACAATTAATTTATACTACATACCGGTCGACCGACGTGAGTAATACGACATTGCACTTATATTTTATAAAATTCACTGGAAAATTTAATTATTTCTATCAATGAGCTCCTTTCGTCGTGTTCAATGTTGAAATAGCGTCATATTTAAAATAGAAGGTGTGACATCATTCGTGCCGACTATCAAAAACCCTAGCGAAGAGCGAAGACCGATACAAGTAACTGTTATACCTTAAGCTCCGTCTTTGACATATATGTCAAAACGGAACTAAAGAACGGTTATTCCTTTTATATTGTACATTGTACCATACGTAACGACTACTTAAGAATTAGACATGAAAACTAAATTAAAATGTTGAAGCACTTTGTTAATATTCGTTGCTTCTCGCGAATATGATTATGATTATTGATATTATATTTTAAAATTAAAGAAAATACGTAATTATATTGTGCTTTATTGTTAAATTATTTTTCTTTTGTAATATATTCTGCCTTTTTAAACAAAATCTAAGTTGCAACAGTTGGCAATGAATATAAAAGCTAGCGCTAGGTTCTGGTATTCGTTTTAAGAACTGTTCTTGATATCGATATGAAAACTTCGTTTCAGATATGTAACCGTTACAGTAAAAAACGATAAAACCCTAGCGTATTGTGAAAATGTATACATGCGAACGAAAAAAGTGATCGCCATGTGTATTTTATTTGTTAGGGTTATAATGTAACGTCATTATTTTATTCATTTACCCGCAATTTAATTATTTAATTATAAATTAACTGTTTTGTTTTTAAATTTTTGTTGTTAGTATAGGGTCATTTCAATATACTGTATTTTTTTTATTTCTTAAAAAAAAAACTGATAGATTAAGGCGGAATGTCATTTTCGAATCTAAATAGTAATTTTGTTTAATTTAATGAAGATTGGATGGATTTAAATAAGCTTCTATCAAGATAAATTAATATACAAGTATTTATAATAGTAACCATACGCCGACGTTATTTTCAATGAACTTGTGACTCTTGTCAGTCATTGTAATTTATTCAATTCCACAAACTGAAAAACACTTATTTTAGTAAAGTATAATTATAGATAATCAGTATTTATAATTGTATTTCAAATATTGATTATTTATAATAGTTTAAAACAACAACAACAAATTAATAAAAAGTAAAATAAAAATAGAAAAGACGAAGCCGTACTACAAAATAAATATTATTATCGTTTGGAAATATAAAAAAAATCTGGCAACACCTTCCTGTCAGTTTTGTTGACAGCAAGCAAAATATCGAATTTTTACAGAGTTCAAGTACATATAAACAAGTGGCTTTTAATTAGTATTAAATGGGTTAAGAATCTGAATAAAGTGTATATTAATAGTTAAGTTTCATATATAATATATAATTTTTAAGAAATATAGAATAGATGGCAGTCTAAGTTACAAACAAAATATTAAAATATTATGAATTGTTAAAAAGTGGTCTAACAAGTTGGTGAAAACAAGGTAATAATTACTGTAGTTCTTGTTTTTTTTATATAATGTCCGTGTGTTCTGGTTTTTTTGGTGTTTCTTATGTTTATATAATTGAACATTACTTTGATATTTATGTCTTAATTATTATTATATTTTAATAAATTTGTTTTTTAATATATAATGTCAGTAAATAAGCGTTTCTTTCGTTAATAGTTTGTTGAAGAAATTTTATGACAGTTATATGGTTTTTTATCTTTAAAGTAAAATTAAATAATTATATTATATTAATTAATTAATTTAATAAATGTGGATATATTTTTACAAATACCTAGTCTACCCTAGAAATAGAAGAAGATTGGTTGTAGATTGAATTGTTCTAAAAAACAATTTATCATAATATTAATAAATAAAAACTATAGAGATATCATTCTTTTTTAAAGGATAAAATGGAGGATATAGCAAATCAACCAGTCGAAGAAATAGTTATTAAGTGTGAAGTCATTGAAATATCAGATGAAGAAGAAGAAGAAGAAGAAGAACCTAAAAAGTAATTTAATTGCTGTAATTTACACAACTATTTTAGGGGGCAACTTTTAAATATAACTGGGTGGAATATTTTCACACTATTCCAATTTTTTTATAGCTTCACACTGTATAAACTTTTTATTCCAATTTTTGTATAGCTTCACACTGTATAAACTTCACTCATGTATAAACTTTTTTTTCACTATAGTACATAATATTATTTTTTTATAATGCTTATATTAGCTTCAAAAACTCATACGTAAGTAGGAAAGGGAGTATCTTCTGCCTAAACACTAGCTTCTCTCTGGCTATCTGCTATATGCTAGCAACAGAATGAAGCTATAAAAAAATATTTCCTTATTTTTCTTATAGAAAACGTCGCAAATGCCTAACCCCGAGGGAGCCAAAACCTTGTGATGTATGTGGTAAAACTTTTCAAACAGGATACGAATTAAAGAAACACAAACGAACTCATACTGGCGAAAGACCATACATGTGTACAACTTGCGGGAAGACTTACACACAACTTGGGCATTTGAGTATACATAGTTTGTCACATAAGGGTATGTTAAATTTGGTTTATTTTTCTAATTTTATGCTTTATCTCATATATAGCAGACAAATCAGTCTCTTGGCAATAAGTTTTCTATGACATGCTGCTATAGATTCCGAAAACTATATTGCAATTTTATATCTAAATTATTAAAAAATTAAGAATTTTTCTATATGTTTATTATATGAGATATATTTATTCATGAGAAAATCAAGGGTGCAACTGTAAACAAAATGGTTGTGGGTTCAATTTCGAATATGGAGGGATGAAATATATAATATTTTCATTTCTACGGTCTGGTGATGCGGCATAGCACGGTATCAGTTCCATTACCGTCACTCAGCATGCAATGCCTCAAATTGAATGACTTGGCTTGACTTGGCGGAAAGGAGGGAAAGAATGGCTCTGCCTACCCTGCTATATGAGGAAAACATCGTGAAGATACGAAAAAAAACATGTCCCATTGCAACTAGATACCTGCAATACATCTAAATAACTAAATAATTTAACATTAATCTATCTTTTACAGGTATAAAAAATTTCAATTGCACAGAATGCGGCGCGTCTTTCTACAGAAAGGCAGATTTGGATCGACATGAGAAAATACACACCGGCGTTAAGCCCTTCCAATGTGAGATTTGCTCAAAGAGTTTCACACAAAAAAACAATTTAGTAATGCATTTCAAAATGCATATCGGCGACAAACCCCACGAATGCGAAGTATGCAATAAAAGATTTTTGACGCGAAGCAAAATGCTTCTTCACTCGAAGAAACATGAGAAGGCTAAAAAGAAAAAGGAACTTTTGGGTCACATTTAGTGTTGAAAATAGTTTTTTTTTTACGAAAAATTATGTTTTTTTATGTTTCCAATTTTTTGGGTTAAGGCTGAGTCGTGAGTGAAGAAGAATAGAATAAAAATTGTTACTTTTAAAAGAAAAACTGTTGTATTTTTTATTTTTGTAAGATGATAGAATTTCTTTTTATTCAGTTAAGTTCTGTAACATGCGTCATCCGCCTTCTGTCATCATTCATCAAAAAAAAAATACTTATTAGAATAAAATTAAATCTTTTAATAAATATTGTGAAATTTGTTCAAAGAGTTTAATCCCAAAAAACCCCAAGAATGCGAAGTATGCAATAAAAAGTTTCTGATGCGCCATTGGGTCATAGTACCTAAGCTACCTTACGTATAACATTAAAGTTTCATGCTGATAATTTTTTATTAGATTCTTAGATTTTATTACGTAGTTACAAGTGGACTTAATAAAAGCAACCTGTAAAAAAGGCATGAGTTATGAGAAAACTCGGTGTATCTCAACACTAGGTCATCTCTGTCTAACCGACGGAATACACCGTAACAATAAAAAAAAACATTTTATATACATTTATAACATTTATTATGTGCCATGTCTGGAGTATTACAGTAGTTTTAATTAATATCTGCGTCTTAAGACCTCATCTCGAATAGATCCCCACAGCTGAGCATCTGTAGCTAATTGGGAGAGTTCGTCAAGTGCAGGTTCCATTTCTGTTAGGGGTACTCTATCCGCCTGAAACGAAGTTAATATATATTATAACTAAAAATCGATTATTTTAAATGGCTTTCTGGTGGAGCGGCGCAACATCTGAAAAAATCCGAATCCGAAAAATTATTGGTAATATAATATGTAGGTAGATTATTTTTAGTTGAAATAACTTTACAACGTTCGATTCAAACTTAGGTCCAAATCCTTCATTCGCACTATAGTCTGAAACTTACCTGCATTCGTCGAAATGCTTCAAGCGCTTGTAAATCATTGGTTTCTTGAGACCGTTTGCGTCCACAGCCTGGTATAAATAAAAAAATAATTATCCACTCAGCCATCGCCGTACAATAAAATAATGTTTGATTATAGATTAAAAACTACGAGGATTGAATTATTTTCATTTTTCTGCCCTGGTAAGACAACGTAGGGTGCTGTGTTCCGTCCCCCAAATTACAATGTCTTGAAAATTTTACAGTACGTTGGGAACGGAGTGTTTTAACATTAAGTTTTGTTGAGAAAAAATGGCCAGGAACTGTACCTCTATTTATTTAATATAATGGTTACAATTATTTTTGTTTATATAATAGGTAATACAATAGCATGTAACAGGGTAGAGGGTGCCTAGTTCTAAGATACTCCGCTCCCTACTTTGTACCGAATTTTGCCGTGGAGTGGTGGAACTCTACGTCGCGCTTTGCTTTGACACCAGAGCGAAGAAAATTAAAATATTAAGTGCTTCATTTCTTTGAGTGGGAATCGAATCCACAACCTGTCGCGACTACAGTCACACGCTTGTGTCCTTGCGCCACAAGTGGCCTCTAATTCCACAAATTTATCCTTTATAAAGACTTGGATAGAGTAAAAAAATCTTGAATTAACAATTTATTAAATTTACTTACCTGTAAATGCATTGCAGAATGGACGCTTTCTCACATTCAACACGTCTTTCATCATCGGATATGATCGTGCCTATTTCATATAATAGGAGTAAAAAATAAGCTGGTAGTAGCACATGTACACAAGAGTGCAACAGTTTGTGGGTTCGATTTCCATCCGAGAAGATGAAATATGTAATATTTTCATTGGCTCGCTTTGTTACAGAGGAAAACGTGGCGTTGGGTTCCGCCACTCAAAACGAAATACCTGAAGAATTGGACGGAAAGTGTCTTAATGAGAATGAGATGTCCTAACACCAGGTTCCCAGGTTCCATCTGCTTACCCTGCTATGTGTCGATTACAACTGCCTAACCTAAATATATAGTTATAATAGATGTGAGAATCATCATTTTCTCTATTGAACTTACACTGGCTGTAAACAAAGAATCAAAGATTAATACAGTGGTCATGATGAAAAGAAACACTCGAGCCATGACTTCTTTTTTTTCGTTCAGATCTTGAATATCTGTAATAAAAATAGAAATGTTTAATATTTTAATATTATTATAAAGAAAATAATATTGATATTATTTCAAATGGTTGTGAGTTTAATTCAGTCGGGGAAATGAAACCAGCTTCCCGCTATGTCAGATATTTAGTTACGTCTAGAAAAATGGTCTCCAAGACCTGATGTCAGGTATTAGGAAATAAAATAGATGTAAAAAGTATTAAAAACACCCAACAAATGGCTCGAACCACCGACCCTGCAATTAAGAGTTTCATGCTCTACGGACTGAACTAGCCCTTCACTGCTTGAACTTATGATAGTATAGCAATACTAGAGCCAAATTAAACGATATTTTTATTATTTTTCCATTTTAGCCCTATATGGAGACTTAACAGCAACTCAGATTTTGTGACACTGTATGTTGATTTATGTTGATGTGCGAAACTTAACGCCGCACTTTGTACCAGACCAAAATTATGTATAAGTGTATAAGTTGACTTACCTCAGTCGGAAGTCAAATTCACAATGCTACAGCATCTTCATTCTCATCTTATATAGTATTCTAGGATGTGTAGGATTAAAATTTCATAGAATAGCGCATAGTACAATATTTATGTACATTTTTTTTCAGCTTCACGCGTTTTCGTAGGTAGAGAGATCAAGTGTCATGGCACTTCGCTCTCTATTTTCACATGAATTCGAGACGATGCGTTGTGTATCTGTGTGCAATTATATATTTTTCAATATCTAATTTTGGTATTTTTCAGTGTTCAGTTTCAGTTATTGCGTTCCAAATACGTTATACATACTTTTTGTTTTATTTTTTATTTTTTTAGCGGGATAGGCAGAGGGGCCTTTCCAGAATCTGGGAACCTAGTGGTAAGACACTCCGTTCCTGTTAAGGCACTTCCACTAAAGTGGAGAACCACTTCCAACGCAACAACACAACCTTTCAACCTCTGCCTACCTTGCTATGTGTGGGATACAGCGTGAGGCTAAAAAGAGAAACTTTAGGATATAAATTAAAAAATCTCGTTGTTTTAAATCGTTTTTTATTTAAAGTCGACTTCATCCCTTTCTCAGTTCCTTTAGCACTAACTCAGTAGTTTTAAATATACGGTCGCTTGTTATTTCAAGTTGTTGAATGGTTTGAAAGGTTATTTGTTCTAAGAGCATTCTTCCAGGCGTCAGAAAATTTTTGCAAAAAACAAAAAGATAGGTGAAAGAAAATAATTGTCAATCCTGGATTCAGGTCCTGCTTAAATCTAATTTTTATTTCTTCTGCGAACTATGTTTTTAAACATAAAAAATGACTGAATGATTGAATGTTAACAGCTGTAATATTTAGGTACTAATACAAATTTTAATTGCTTAAATTAAATCGAGGCCAGTCGTGGCGCAGTGGCACAAAGTGCGACTGTAAACGCTACAGGTTGTGGGTTCGATTCCCACTCGTAGTGCAAATCGGAATCAAATTAAATCGATTAAGCCTTTTTAAAGATCAACGTGAACAAACAAAAACAAAACAGACAAGAGATAAAATGAGAAACATATTTAAAATCATTGTTTAGGGTTCTATTACATTTTTAAATGTAACCTATATAATATACTTATAACAATCTCATCGGTATCTGTACATGGAAGATGTATTATAAAAATTGTTATATATAGGTTTTTTGTTTTTTCAAAACAATTGAATATCCTTATGGGAATTACGAAAATGCAACCCTAAGGTTTTAATAATTGTCACATTAGAAATCTTAAGTGCCCTGCAAGCATATATTATATATTAAAACAGGAACGTAATTCAGTATATCAAATAAATAATGCAGTAGTTGAAGCGGCCAAAGCCGCGAGCGGATCGCCAGTATTTAATATTTTCATTTTCCCACTCTAATGAGGAGGCAAATTGCGGCGTTCGCGGAGTTCCACTACTCGCAAAGTAGAGAGAGGATGATACAGGATCTTCCAGTATCATCGATACTTTGTTGGCGAAGGTCAACCAAGTTCTTTCTGTATCTCTTACCACTTAATTTCTTCTATCATTCTTTGATCAATCATTCTCTAGATTTGCCCAAACCACCTGAGCATATTCATTTTCATTCCCTAGAAAGAAACGTATAAGTAAAAACACAACAAATAAGTGTAAAAATTATACTTTATTATGATATATCTTCCATTCATTAGGCCAAATGGTTTCCGCGATCCAATCTAAGTATATAGATACTTTAGTGTAGACGCCGGCAGCTTTACCACACCTCGGGCCGTAAGAAACCACGCCTTCTATCGAATAAGTGCAGTTCAGGTTCGATAGCAAAGCCATTAAAGGGCCGCCGCTGTCACCCTGAAAATATATATTTTTAAAATGATTACTGGTCAGTTAAGTAATGTATGTAAGTTAAGTAATTTATGTAGTAAAATATAAATTTAAATAAATATTTCATTTCCTCGAGTGGGGATCGAACCCACAACCAGTCGATTTTAAAATCGCACTTTGTACCCCTGCGCCATGACTGGCCCGCCCAATAAAGGAAAAATATCTTTTGACCAGCTTGGACCATTAGTTCCTAACATTCGTCCGTTTAACTGCAATCTTTATATTACGGATGCACATTCAACTTAATAATATATATTATATAATAATATATATTTTATAAGAATCTTTTTAAATGTTTTTAAGAAAATAAAAATATTTTTATGAATTTCGACGTAGCTTGCTAAGAAGGCAAAGCAAGCAAACCAGGCTTGGCTTAGAGTTTAGAGTGCTTGGACGGTATTCAAGAGACTCGGGTTGAAATTACTTAGGCACGTTATGTTCAATTTTTATCAGCCTCATTAAAAAGTCCTTAAAAAAAAAAACAAAAAGAATACTTTGCAAGAGCCCTGTGTGAAGCCTCCAACATGTCCTTTAGCACAAATCATGCTGTCAGGAAAGAACACCGTCCTCTCGAACTTCTGTTCACATAAGCGTGTGTCTTCTTCGACGGTTGTCTGAAAAAATATTATAATATTTACTCGTAAGTACAATTTCTACTCGGAGAATACCCCTGAACGGGAATCAAACCCAATCATTTACATATCTTAGTATTAATGGGAACGAAGTTTCTTAATACTAAATTCTCAGATTCCCTCTGACTATATACTACTAGTGGACCCGGACGCGGCTACGCCTGCTTGAACTATAAGAATATTTATTAAATATATTATTTTCCGTTTTCAATAGAATTAGTAAGAAAATATAAGCTTAAATAATCAAAAAGAATAAAAAGTAGAGACATATTATTAGAAAAAATATCAGAGAAATTGAAAACCAACTTAAGAAGTAAAAGTAACTAAAGGATATTCTTAATATTAGAAAAAGTACCTAGAACCCGTACCTAAAAACCACCTAAAAGGATAATTTTTGCCAGCAATATCAAGTAAAATAAGAAGAGAACCAAAGTGTATTTTAAATTAATTATAAACAGCAAATAAAGTTCGAAAATGTATGAAAGTTTATAAAACCATTAACGTCATCTGCCTGTTCGCGTCGGTCATACTATACCACTCGTATGCTAGGTCATTTCGAATCAGTGACATCTCCTTAATTATTTATTAGAATGTTATACAGTAAACTATAATTTCAATCTAGATAAAATGCTAAAGTGACTATTACATTTATTTTCATAAGGATGAATATCAAAATGTCGCGGTAACGGTTGCGTAGCGACGCGACGGTTGTTATTAACATGGCAGAATAAATTGCATGTCAAATTAGAAAGTACTTTAAAATATATTAGTTTATATGTGTAATGTAATGTTATATAGCCTATAGCACTTCTGAAGAATGCAGCTTTCATACAAAACAAAAACAAAGTAAATCGGACCAGTAGATCCAGAGATCTTAGCGTTCAAACAAACAAACAAACAAACAAACAAACTCTTCCGCTTTATTATATTAGTATAGATATATATACTATATATATAAAATCGAAAGGTCACTCACTCATCACGAAATCTCAGAAACTACAAGTGCTAGGAATCTCAAATTTTGCATAGGAGTTACTTATAAGACGTAGGTGCTCGCTAAGACGGGAATTTGCAATATTCGACTTCTAAGGGGTTGTTTTTGGGGTCGAAAGTTTGTATGAAACTTCGTTACTACAAATGCTAGGAGTGTCAAATTTTGCATAGACGTCACTAGGACGTAGTCATGGAGACAGAAATTAATAATAACATAGTTCACGCGGGTGAAACCGCGAGCGGGCCGCTAGTTAGGCTATATAGCGTGAAGCTAATATTTTGTAAAATAAATGTTTATTATAGTTATATTAGTCGGGTGAACAAGATATGGACCAAATGATTTCTTCCATCTTAGAGTATATCAAAAGCTGAAATTGTATTTACATAGGGTAGGATGTGAACCCGCTCTTGGCTTATTCAACACAAACTTACTGTAAGAAGTATATCTGACGCCTTTCCCCTTTCATCAGTCTCCCCCCAGCCCGCGATAATTCTTTGCGACCCGATCTCTCTGAACGGAACTGGCAAACATATTGGGCGGATAAACTCGTTGAATCTAATCCTGGAGTTTAAAAAGAAATCTATATATTAATAAAAAAAAATTAATAGAATGAAAGGAGTGTCTTACCAATAGATTGTCTCACTTTGCTATGCGGGAGAAGGGGCAGTGGAGTGAATGACGGACAACGCACAGACGAAGCTACTTGATTTGGAATGTTGAAATTTGGTAGACAAATTAGGAAGTGGAGGGGAGCACTGAGAGAGGATGCTTAAAATTCCTTCGTTAATGGCAAAAGACAGGGGGGCGATGACTACATATGTTTTAAAATGTTGAACAACATGCTTGGAATACCGTTCAAGGGCGGCTTTAGGCTTTAATACAATCTTCGCGCAGAGTTTTTATATATGTATTTATTTATAAAATTTTTTTTAGTTTTAATAATGTATTTTATTAAAACTATGCGCAGAGTTTTAATAATGTATTTATTTAATTAACATTTTCCGAGTCGGAATTGAACCATAAATATTAGCTTTACACTTTATCATCTATAGGAATGTAGGTAGAGAGAACCTAGAGTCAAAACTCTCCATTTTCAATACATAACGTACTCAACGTCTCGTCGCGCTTCGTCTTACCTAAGTTGTGGCCACCTTGAAATTAGCTGTAAATGGCTGCGTTGATTGCATTTTATTTTCTTCTCGAGTGTCGCAACCATCGCATTTAAAGTCAGACCCTGTCTTACCTTTCATGTATCTCTATAAGAGCTATGTCATGTTGCTTTTCATCTTTCACGTACGACTTGTGAGGTATTGTCCTCACTATGTTACAGAGGATCCCTGATCTGATATCCGTTTTGTTCAGACTGCCCAGCATGGCGTAACGTGCTCTCCCACTGGAAAAAAATCAGTTTCACTCTTAATCACATTATTTAAAATTAAGAAAAAGAACCTAGGCCTATATTGAATATTTTCATTTCCTTGCTCGGGTAAGAAGACAAAGCGCGTCGTAACGCTTCCAGAATTTAACGTAAAGTACGGAACGGAAGTGTCTAAATGGGAACGGAGTGTCATAAAACTAGGTTCCCAAGTTCCCTCCACCTATCCTGCTATGTGCGTGAAGCTAAAAAATATAAATAATTAGCATATCAACCAACGAAATACTTCAGCGTTATATTATTAGGATAAATAAGGACTTTGTACTTACAACCGGTTGTCAACTAGAACATGGGCAGCTGTCAAGATAAACCGATCACTGACAAGTGACCCCCCACCTATCCACACTATATCTGCCTCATCTGGTGACACGGTGTTGTGACAGCCTATTACAGCCTGAAATACATTGTTTTTAGCTCTCCGCTGTATTATATTGAACAGTTTCCAAGAGGCTCGGGTTCAAATTCCACTACGCAATTTTTTTTATACCTTTTATATGTTCGCTTCCACCTGCTTGACCAGAGCGAGGAAACGAAAATAATCATTTCCTTGAGTGAGAACCAAACCCACTAACGTCGCAGTGCCGATGCACCCTCATTCTCATCTCATTATCGTTCCTTTTCGAAGTATTGTCGTCGTTGTATTCGAGTAATGTCTTAAGTGTTTGGTACCTACTAGATTCCCTTTATATACTCTGCTAAATCACATTAGCAATCACACATCTTTTATAACTTCATGCTGTATCCCTCACTTAGCAGGGTAGGCAGAGGATAATAAGGAACCTTATCTAAATCTAAATAAATTGAAATATATCTTTATCATATTATTTATCACCAATGAGCGATATGAGGAATAAAGCGATGAGCTGAAAAAAAAATCTATATTATCCTAGTTTCTCGTACCATATGCGGGAACTCCTTAACTGCAGCTGGACTTCCCCCAGATATCCTCAACTGTGACAAGGGACATGTATTCACTCTCTTGTACCCGTGAGTGGAATCCTCGGCTTCTATACATTGGTTGAAATATCTTTGATATTCTAGGCATTCTGAAATATTATGAAATATTAAGTTTTTATACTATTCACGTTTTTTCCCGCATAGTAGGGTAAGAAAACCTAGTGTTAAGACACTCTGTTCTCTTCATAGTGTACGTTTTTTTAGTTTGCGTATTGAGTGGTTTCTTAATCAGTTCAGGTTTATTCATATCTATCAAAAGAGACCTCAAACACTAACTTCTCCAAGCCAAATGTGGTACGGGAGTCTTTAACTTTGGATTTGGTAATGCTGGACATCGTCGAGGTTCAGGGGGTACTGCCAGGTCTGGTAGATTTGGGCAGCATAGGAATGGCTGTTTGCCTTCGTAACGGCAGGTCTGAAATATGAATGTGGAAAGTTTTATTTAGATTATTATTGGGATAACGTGGGAAAAGTAATGCCATAATACTAAGTTCCCTCTGCCGACCCTGCTGTGTGCGGAATACAGCGTGGAGCTAATTATTATTTTTTATTTATTAATGTACTGAGGACAGTCTTGGCGTAGGGGAACAAAGTATGACTGTAAAATCGACTCGATCCCCACTCGAACAGATGAACACTACGTTCCCTCTGCCTACCTTGCTGTGTGCGGGATACAGCGTGAAGCTGGTTTATAAATACTTACAATTTTATCAGATCTAAGAACACCTTCATTGGATCCCACAAAATATTTTTCGAATACCCCCGTCCGGTACAATAGGTTCTGGGTGGGACAGCATACTATCCTTGTAGTTCCTTCCCATTTGCACATCTGTAATTTTATATAAGTTGAAGGACCTGTAAACGATATGATTTTGGGTTCGATTCCAACTAGGAGAATCAACTATTTTCATTTTTACGTTCCTGTACCAAGGCAGAGCGCGGCGTTGAGTTTCGTCACTCAACACTTAATGTCTCTCAAGTTGGGCAAAAGAGGAACACATAGTTTAAAAACTAGTAGATTGTAGATTTTTTTTATGTGATACATATTTTTATTGTAGAAATATTTTTATTATAGAAATGTTTAACCAAACGGGACTAGAACCTTCGTTTCTTGTTTACTATCCATCTTTGCCAATGAAGTACATGGTTATCGAGCTTCGTCGAACGTCGAAACGTCGAACGTCGTAATTGTTACGGCAGATTTAAAAATTTTAGCTACTTTGGGGGAAATGAAATGTTCATTATTGACATTTCCTCCACTCCACTCAACACGCAATGATTCAAGAATTCGGCGGAAAGTGAGGAACGGAGTGTTTTGACACTACTACACTACTAACTCTGGTTACCTCTGGCTGCCCTGTTATGTTTGGGATACAGCGTGTAGACATAAAAAAGAATTTTTGCTAAGATGTTTATTTGGCGAATGCGAATGCACTTGATGGGGTCCGCGTCCTTGATGCAATCCGAGCGAGAGCTCCACTATATGATATTTTTTGTATGTTTTCTAAATATCTTTCTCTCGTTAGTCTTCGAAGGAAATCGAACCCACTACTATTACATTTGCTGACGGGCCACATCGGCCAAGCTACTTCCAGTCCAGGGGTGGAGTTTAGTTAGTTTAGTTAGTGCTTACAGGCGGTTTCTTTTCATCTTCATTCACAAGCTTGATGGCGTATGGACACTCCAGTATACTTTTACATACGCCTGTTATATTATATACATTGCAAGGATCTCCTGAAATATTAAATAACGCTATATAAGTATGTTTCGTTTCAGTTTGAGAAAGTGAAATATTCAATATTTTCATTTCTTCGTTTTGGTGTCAAGACAAAGTGCGGCGTTAAATATCGCCATTCAATTCGCAATGCCCCCAGAATTCGGCGAAAAATGAAGAACTGAGTATCTTAACACTCCCTCCCCTCTGTCCCTCTGTCTACCCTGCTGTGTGCGGGATACAGCGTGAAGTTGTTAGAAGTATATTACTACTAGCGTTTACTTTCATCAAGTGGAATCAGATGCAGTGCTCAACACGAAATGTATCAAAAATTGGCAGAAAGTGGGGAACGAAGTGTCTTTATGTTAGATTCCCAGTTCCCCCTGATGGTCCTGCTATGTTCTATTTAGTTATAAATATTACTCTGAATGGGAATCGAATCGACGGTATAATATTATTACTATATAGTCAGTTAAAATATATCTCAAAGTTAAAAGTCAAAGTACGGCCGTCACCTCCAGTTATATTCAAAGAAACGAGATGTATTGAGGAAAATACTTAAACATGTTTTTTAACCTTTAAACATAAAATAATCTATAACAAGCACAAAATTTGAAAGAAAAACACAAAATCATAATATAAACACAAAAATCACACCAATTTAATTTTTTTATAAAGTACTAGTCGTCGCCCGTAGTTTTGTTTACGCGGACTTTAAGACGTAAAAAGTAAAATTTCGATGTTTCCTGTAGGAATATCGAGAAATCCTCTTTCTGTGCTCCCCTATATTATCCACATGCGAAATTTCATCTTTCCAAGTCAAGTAGTTTCTCCTGTGCCTTGTCTTTCAGTCTCTCAGTAACAGAAGAATTTTATAAATGTATATAGATATTTATTTATTAAGTATTTCTTACCTACTTCCAAACACAAAACGGAGTGTAATATACACAAAAACACAAATAAACACAAAGTCATTATTGTTATTATATAAAAATAAAC
Organism: Heliconius melpomene melpomene; assembly: GCA_000313835.2. NCBI lineage: Eukaryota > Metazoa > Arthropoda > Insecta > Lepidoptera > Nymphalidae > Heliconius > Heliconius melpomene. The sequence goes on from HE671853.1 coordinate 159,008, forward strand.
ATAAATTTTGAGTATTAACTATATTTTACGGATTTTAAATTGTATATAGTTTTTATTTCATTGTATATAGTTACGATTACGTCCGTATACTAGAAGGTCATCTTGCGTTATGAGTCTATAACTTAATTCATACATAAATATAATACGTCTGAGGCCAGTCGTGGCACAGGGCCACAAAGTGTGACTATAACGAGACCGGTTGTGGCTTCGATCCTCACTCGAGGAAATAAAATATTTGCTTAAATTTATTTTTTCATTTCTTTGCTCTGGTGTCGAGGCAAAGGCGGCGTTGAGTTATTCCACTCAACACGCAATGTCTCTAGAATCCGGCGGAAAGTGGAGAACGGAGTGTCTTAACACTAGGTTCCTTCTGCCTACCGTCCTATGTAAAAAAATAGACTTTATTGTTAAAGCTAAATAAGCTCTTCTAATGTTTGTGCGTGAAATGATGTCAATACATTATACTTGATAGAGATAAACAAATAGAACTAAATGTAGATCTTGTTTCTGTGTTGTTAAAGTAAAGGCCCCGATTGTAAGCGCGACACTTATGGGTTCGATTCCTATTGTGGACAATGATTATATTTCATTCTTTAATTTCCCCGTTCTGAAACCGGAACTTACAGCGCGCCGTTGAGTTCCGCAGATTAAGCAGAGGGTACCTGGGAACCTAGTATTAATCCCCACTTTTCGTTAAATTCTGGAAATTATGCTGAAAAAAGGCTATCTAGGCGTAGTCGGGCAGCACAATGGCTGTGGGTTCCCTTCCTACTCGAGAGAGTACATTTCATCATTTTTCATTTCTTCGCTCTGGGAATGCAAAGCGCGGCATTAAGTTACGTTGCCTTGTCAATAATTATAGAGTAGAATATCCTAACACTAGGTTCTCTCCCTATGTACACGCACTAGCCTTAACCAGATGTTACTAGTTGAATTCGAACCAGTAGTTCCTGTGATTAGCGCGTCCAACCAAACTGACTTTTCAGTTTTATAATAATAATATGTTAACTATATGTAACCTAATTAAAAATATAATTTATATTATGAAGGTTCTGTGCACATTGGAGCTACTCTATATCGATTTCGTAGTCAATAACGCACTTTCAGGAGTATTTTAGCATTTTTATTGGAAAACTTTTGATATATAAATAATTAATTTTTGTTATTTAACACTTTAGAATTTCAAGCTAGTAAAAGTCCGCGGGTTGCGCTCGTACAAAAATCTTTAATGTCGAACATCGTCGATCGCGGACATTATGTATGACGCGTCGGTTGTGGGTTCGGTTACCATTTGGTGTAATTCACTATTTTCATTTTCTCGCTCTGGTAACAATATAAGGCGCATCTAGGAAACCTAAACCTTAATCTAACCTAACTTGTTAAGACACTTAATTTTCCACTTTCATTATTTTTTAAATATTGCTTGTTTAGAGGCAGAACTGGGAAATGAAAATATTTCATGCCCATCTGCAATAAAAGTAGTTCATTCATGGGAATCGATTCCACGACTGAAGCGTTAACAGTCGACTGTGCCACTGCGCTGCGACGGCTATATATTCTTTAAATCCAAGTCCCGAAACTTAATTTTTTAATGAAATTCACTATATTAACCGAAGTCACATTCATCTAGTAAAACATATACCCGACTACTATACATAAAGGGGTAAAATGATACCACAAAATAAATATTTAAACCGTGTTTCCCATAAGCAAACTTTGTTTCATATATAAGGGGTGAAATTTTTCATTGGAAGTCACTTTCTTGGGAGATCTCATCACGGTAGCATCTAAGATCGAAGATGTTTAAAATAACCGCCATTTTATCACTCATGTTGATTGGTAAGTATATTTTTTAATTCTTTTTAGTTCTACGCTGTATCTCGCACCTAGCAGGATAGGCAGAGGGATCCTGGGAACTTAGTGTTAAGACACTCCGTCCCCATTAGTACACTTTCCCTTTCTTCCGTTCCAATTCTGGAGGCTTTTCCTGTTAAGTAACGGAACTCAACGCCGCGTTTAGTCTTGATATCATAGTGAGAAAGTGTACATAAGTTATTCGTCCCAATGTGAAACAAATCTTCACTTAGATAACTTTGCTATGCGTGAAAGTGGAATAAATTTATTAGCTTCACGTTGAACCCCGCATTCATGCAGATGGAACCTAATGCAAAGTCACTTCCATTTCCCTAGCCGCCTAATTCATCAAGACATGGCAGAACTCCCTTTTTGTCTTGCCACCAGTGCGAAATGAAAATAATTGATACCCCCGAATGGGAAACGAACTTACAACCGTCCCACTAAAACTCAGACTTCAACATATTTATTTAGTTATATATATATTATTATATTTTATTAGCGACTTGGTCGCAGGCAGATTCTAGGCGGTACAAAAGAGAAGCTACTTCCTCTCGCGACTACGACACAGGTATCGAACATATGGAGTTAAAAATAGAAAGAACAGAGGGTTACTCAAGCTGTGCTTACAGAGCCCTAAAGCATGAGCGTATTAATATTAATATTGTAAAGTTAAACAATTTGTTTGCTTGAACGCGCTAATCTCAGGAACTACTAGTTTGAATTCTTGAATTCTTTTTGTGTCCGATAGTCCATTTATCGAGGAAAGCTGCAGTCATGAGAGATACCTCTATCTCCCACATGTCACGTCACGTAAGCGTGTCATACGTCATTATACAAGATTTAACTATTTCTCATTTGACAACGGGCGCGAAGACGTGGCTAAAAATTAGTAATATACGTAGGCGTACGTATAGATACTTTCCAGAGGGAACGTAGGCCAGGTTCCCATTGTAAAATTCCCCAGTGGTGTTCCCCACATGGTTTAACGACAATATGACACGAAATTTTCATATTAACTTTACTAAAATAAAGTGTTCATAGGAATGGAAGCTTGAGTAACCCCAATAAGGAGCACGATTACTAAAATAAATGCATGCCAGCATGATTTAGAAATAGTGTCGAATTTTGGAATTAGCTGAATTTATATACCTAACTATATACCGTTCCGTTACTGACATACAACGCAAGACAAATTACTGGCCTGGCTAGATCTTTTTAAGGCAATGGAAACAAGGTTGCGGACGATCCCTGAAGGCATACAGAAAATCTATATTTTTTAAAATTGTACATAACAAATACAAACTTTTAAAATTACACACCCGGGATAAAAAGTTAAATTTTAAATGCGACCTACTTTTAACAGTTATATTATAATGAAAATTGGCAGTTAACAGCTTAACTCGATGATAGCCCAGCGGCTATCATCGAGCTGGTCTCATAATGGTGCTAGGATGTGAATAGTGGAAATATTTCGAGATTGCTAGAAACCCATAAGGCTCATATAATGTATAGCTCATTCTATAGCAATTGTAGTAGTGAGGGCAGAAAAGCGTATTTTTCTTAAACTAATAGTATAAAGTGACGTCTTCATCATGACCCTAATTTTTTAGTTTTCTATAGTGTTAGAAAGAGACAGCATGCTTTACTATGTGAATACACACATATCACATAGTGATGGGTAGTTTATTCTATAATTAGGATTTCTATATAAATGTTTTTATGTTTTTTTTGCAAAGTAGTATGTGTATAATTTTGTTTTATTGAATACTAGCTTTAATAAAAGTGACCTAACTCAAAATTTCTGTAATTTTTAGTTTTGTCTAACAAACTAACTTTAAGGGGGAAACGGAGTGTTTTAACCACCAGGTCCCCTCTACCTACCCTGCCATATGCGGGATACAGCGTGAAGCTAAAATAAGCTATAAAACCCTGTGAATTTCTTATTCAATCTTTTGTAAAACTTTCATGAAGAATCAGTAAATTGACTGAAAATATTTTGATTGTCAAGATATTTTCATGTACTCTAATATATAAATATTTCTAAAATGTCTCCTACATTAAAATGAAATTTATACAGTATTGTATAAAATTTCTTTTATCATTTTTATATTATTTTTATGGATTTCAAACTTTAAAAGTTTATTAATTCCCTTAACTTGATAGTGCCATGAAAAAAATGGAAAACAAATTCCCTAAAAATCGAATAGGTATAAAGTTAATTTATACGCGTCAGAAGTAAGAGCGCGAGGTATCAAAGCGAAATCTCAATATAATTTGCTAAAATAACTCACAGCCTGTCTAGAACTATCATCAATTAATTTCTAGAAGGTCCTTTGATGGCGGCATTAGTAGATACATATCAAATTTAGTGACGCTAGGGAAAACAGGCTAGGCAGTAGAGGTTAATGCATACTTACAAGAGTTACTTATAACTATACTTGTGATGTAAGACCCAGGCACTGCCCTGAGCTCCTTACCTTGGGAACCTATAGAGTGCTAAGTAGTTTGTTTTAATTCAGGCAGCACACTATGGGCAGCAAGTCTTTCCTGCGACTCTTGTGGCAGCGAATGTGCTTCAGCTTGTGGAACACGCCACTTCAGGTCATGTTGCTTTAATTATTTGAGGAAGAAACGTGGACCAGACAATTTTAAGGTAATCTATATTTATTTGAAGCTATCGTGACAAAAGTGATGCAGCGTCTGACTGCAATGTAACGTAAATTTTTAGTGTCGAATTTTAGTTATAATTATGCATATAGACTTTCGTTATACCACCACGACAAAAAAATAAAAATAAAATGACCGTCGTAGAAAGAGTAGAAAAAGAATAGGATAAGGATAAAAGGATAACATTTCTTGGCTATTATCTTTCAGATCCTGTCTCATAGCATGCACAACTTTAAGCCGGACTATATGGGAAAGAAACCCCCTACATTTGTTCAGGACGAACCTTCGAACAGTATGCCAGATGAATTCAGCCTTTATCCTTATGAAGAGACCATTGAAAACAGATTACAGACTATGTACGAATGAATAAAGAACAATAACATGATGTAATGTATATATAAATATGTAGAAAAGAAAATCATAATAAATAGAAAAATGTAATTTTTTGTTATATATTGTATAAATATCATCTGTTTTCGTAATGGAGAAATAGTAATTTGAAACTACTGAACATATTTTCATTAAATCTACATATACAATATTATTATTGTGAATGGTAAAGCATCATTAGCTGAGAGGAGGGTTCCGGGCGGAGGGAAACGTTGTAACGCTAATGCGATTTCTTTTAGTCTTCTTAAATCTATACTAATATAATAAAGCGGAAGAGTTTGTTTGTTTGTTTGTTTGTTTGTTTGAACGCTAAGATCTCTGGATCTACTGGTCCGATTTACTTTGTTTTTTTTCTGTATGAAAGCTGCATTCTTCAGAAGTGCTATAGGCTATATAACATTACATTACACATATATACTAATAAATTAAAATACTTTCTAATTTGACATGCAATTTATTCTGCCATGTTAATAACAACCGTCGTCGCTACGCGACCGCGTTCGTTACCGCGTCATTTTGATATTCATCCTTACGAAAATAAATATAATAGTCACTTTTAGCATTTCATCTAGATTGAAATTATATTTCTATAGAAATTATATTCTTATATTTCAAGCAGGCGTAGCCGCGTCCGGGTCCGCTAGTATCTTATATAAGTATAAGTACAGGTTACTGGAGAAGGAAGTGTCTTGAGTTGTCTTGGGATCCATAGTGATACAAGTGTACACGTTTCAATTTCCTTAAGTTACTTTTATAGACAATAAAATTTGTTCAGTGGTTCAATCAAACTGCAAATTATTAAGAAACAAATTGCAATTTAATAAAAATCCTCCAGTTTTGTATCTAAGGCTGGATCGATATAAAATTTTAGGATTTTTTTCTTATACCTCTTTATGATATACCTGTACTAAAGCAATTAACTATGAAAAAAAGGTTGAAACCAGGTCACTTCAATATAGAAATAAAAATATAGTTTATTATAAACATCGATGTATTAAATAAAGATATAAAATAATATAACATTTTATTTGTCCTTTCCACTTATTCCATTTTGTGTCTTGTATCGATTTTTTGTAAAATCTATGCTAACAATACCAAAAAGGTTTGTAGGTAACTCTAATCTCAGGAACTACTGATTTGAATAAAAAATACTTGTGTTAAATAGTCTATGATATGTTGATGTCTATTACTCGTTTCTCCTTTCTCCTTTCAAACCACAGGCAAAGGTGTAATTTAGGCATACAAAAGAATATTATATTTATATAGCATACACCACATGAAGTTTTGGTTAGTTATCGATAGGAACTTAGATCGTGCAGGTCATCATCATTTAAAACTGCGCTTAGCTTAAAAGAATTAAGATTTTGTAAAATGATATAATATTACAGAAACTAAAATACTAAACCTCACATACTTTACTTTATTACAAATTTAATACAAACACAACAATAAAATCTACTAACATTTTGTTTCCACCATTTTTTTATCAAAATAAATATTTTCGTTCTCTTCTATGAATATTGAACTCCTTCTACCTCCCCCTCTACGCGCAACACTTACACGTGATCTCTCGACAAGAATCGAACCAAATACTCCGCGATGAAGTCCTCGTGAAATCTTTCAAAAATCTTAGCATTTCAAGTATTTATTTGAGTGTAGGTACTTGAAATGTAAGGGCAAAATATTCATTCATTACGATAAGACAAGAGGTTGACAGCTTTAAGAAAACGTTTAGTTGTAAAACTTAGGGAAATAATTATTTTCTTTATTATTTAGGCTAGGTTAATAAGTACCTAAATACGAGATAACCTCTTAGGTTAGATTAATAAGTAAATAAAAAATAAAATTTCTTTAAAACGTTTTGTGGGTGTTTACGTGTGTTTTGACATCTTTTTATTAGATAACTATCTAAGAGTTTGAATTTGACCCACTTGTAATAATTGTATTATCACGAAACTTTATACTTATACGTTGCTTTTGTGACAATAATATTATGGTATCATCGAGCTGGTCTGGTGATGAAGCCAGGACCTGAATAGTGGAACTCCTCAAGGTCACTCGAGTTCAGGCTCATATAATTGTACAACAACTTGTACAATACCGAAAAGCTTGTTTTTTTAAATTATTTTTAAGCGACTTATATATTATTATTTTTTTTAATTTTTATGTTCTGTTCTGTTCTTTTTATTATGGCGTTCCGAGTGCCGTGCCAGTTGAGCACAAAATCACTTCGCTAGAATATTTTTATGTGTATATAATATAGCTGACGCACCGGGAATTAATAACAACTAAAGCTATCTAAAAGGTTATCAGTTTTTATAAAAGTAAACGCCGCAGTAATATATGTGTCTTTTATGTACACCTCATTACAGATCTACACTGTGAGTGGAACGTACCTTTTGTCCGAACTATTAAAATAGTATCCATGAAATCGTTGCTAAATTAATTAATTTTCTTCTATGTTTACTTAAAAAAACATGTATATATTTAAAATATTTTTGTTGTTTATTTGTATTGAAAGTGCTTTTTCTGTGCGATACACTGAAATTGGTAAGTATTGATTATTATCTTTCTTTCTGTCCCTTGGAACTCTTACGTGAGGAGACTTGCTCGACACGTAGAGCACTGTAAAGCATCAGCCGGGATTCATAGAGATGGATCTCAGAGGGGTATCGACAGGTAATTGGCCAAATATGGTCACCCGTTAATGCATAGAATGTGGAAATCTAAATTAGGACTATGAAACGATATTTGGATGGACTGGATCTAACTCACATTTGTGCCTCTGCGCCATGACTGGCCTCAAGTTTTAAATTATTATGTTAATAAAAGAACAGCGTAGGTATGATCTTAAACGCGGTGTTTGTGGATTCTATCTCCACTCGAGGCAAAAATTTAGATGCATAAATATAAAGCCTGTTGAGTTCTACCATTCAGGTGGAGATTTGAGAACGGAGTATTTTGGATACATGGTCCTCTTTGCGTGATACAAGGTGAAGCTGACACATAAATCTCAAATAAACAATGAACTAGCTACTCACACGCGGTTTCGGTTTTCTATTCTTATGTAGAAGCTATATAATTGTATATGTATGCATCGTAATCCATTCCGTAGTGTAGTGTGTGAAAGTGGACAAAACATCGATCCTCACAAATTTTTGACATTTATAAAATTTGTTAGATTATTAACACATAAACGTTTGTTTCTCAGAACATTATGAAAGAAGATTCAATAAATTTCATGCAATTTTATTCAATCCATAAAATAATGTCCTACGCACATCGACTAAGTGTAAATGTGGCTAGGAAGGAATCCGTGTCATTTTCCTGCCTTGGTAACAAGACAAAAGCGCGATCTTGTCGTCTTGTTAGGGCTTCTTGCTCTTTAATTTTGTTACGTATTTTTTTCCAGGTGAACTTTGTGAGAAAACCACAACTTCGAATATATCATATGTGGGAACTTGTCAAAAGTTGTATGACTGCCCATTCGGTATTAATATTGTTCGAAATTTTGAGTATCCACCGGTAATATATAATATATTTATATGTTTTTGTATAATATATATTTCTTACATAGCAGCGTTGGGTTCCGCAGCACACAACAGTTGAATTGTGTGTTTAACACAATGCCTTGAAAACTGGAGGCATTGCGTGTTGAGTTATCAACACCAGAGCGAAGAAATGAAAATATTAAACATTTTATTTACTCCAGTGAGAATCAAACCACGCGTGTGCGCCTACGCCACGTCTTGCCTCAACGTATTAGTACAACATAGTAGTTATATTTATACAAAATAGTAGTTACTAAGGTCGTCGTATACGCTCATTCCAGACGTCAGCGTCACACTCACTCCTAGCTAGCTAGCTATACTAGCCAGTGACTTTAGACACATCATACACTGTAATTGAGGCTAGACTGCTAGCTAGATTGGCACAGGGACACAAGAGCGCAGCGTAGAGTTCCGCCACTCAACACGCAACGCCACCAGAATTCGGCGGAAAGTGGGAAATAGAAGTGTTTCCTTCTGCCTACCTTACCTTGTGCGGGATACAGCGTGAGCCATCGCGGTGCAGAGGACAGTGTCTGCCACAGCCACTGGCTACCATCTTTTAGCTGTATTCTTTTCCAGCCATGCTTCTTTCAAGATAAAGTTCCTGTAATCTGCTGTCCTAATGATCCTTCAAATATTTTAACCGGACCAGACGAAATAGTGAGAATGTTCAGGACAAGTCGTATACTGAAGACGGATAAAATGGTATTTAACTCACTTTTACTAGACTTTACTAGTTGTAATAATTATTATTTTAATTGCAAATAAAAAAAATTGTTTATTTACTAAAAAAAATATTCTTATGTAAGCGTATTTGTGTAAAAAAGGGTAGATATATTTAATAAAGCGTAGCTTGTATTTAATAAATGAATATTATTTTGTGAGTGCAGATTTGTAAGTATGAGGATACGGAACCATTTCTTTGCTGTGGAAATCCTCCACAAAAGCCAGCAGACCGTGAACCAGAAGGTTGCCCCAAGTTACCGAGGCCGGAGCTCGACACTCCTGTACGGCATCCCGCTTGGGAGAGTAAGTTAAGAATTTTTGTTTATTATAAAATTTTTCAATTTAAATTTATGAGTGGTGGGACCCAACGCTGCGAAGTAGCAAAATATCATATTAATATTTAAATTTAAGGCCGATGTAGCACGATAGCACAGTGTTTGACTGTAAAAAAACGGCGATTGTCGGATCGGAATCGACCTCACTAGAGGAAATGGAAAATGTTTATTTCCTCGCTCTGGTAACAAGAGAACGAGTGACTTTGATCTCCGGCCAATATCTTGAAAATTGTAAGGAAATTGGGCAACAGACTGTCTTAACCTAGTGGAGGTTCCACTGGCCTACTATCTTGCTATACATAGGATACAGCGCGAACTTGTAAGAAATATATGTGTATTTTTCCAGAATGCCTCAGTTACCAGCAATATTTCAACGTTTGTGTTGCGATAGATGATAGCAATACAAAATTTATTAGAAATGACACGGGCAGTCATCTCGGAAAGAAATCGCAGCCGAGGATCATAGCTGGTATATCGGCAGAACCTGGGCAGTATCCACATATGGTAATATTTTCTTTTTTATTTCAAATATTTAATTAATTATATTTCAAATATTTTTATATTCCAGTTCAAACGAGACAATGTCTTGATACTAAGTTCTTTCTGCCTTACTTTGAGTAGGCATTCGAGTGTGACTCACCGGCCTCGACTCTCCGACGTGCCTGGTCGGCTCCTATGATAGTTGTGGTCCATGAGTAATAAAGTTACTTTATGAAAATAAAATTATTAAATAATAAATGCATGTAAATCTTGCGTGGAAAGGTATCTACGTCTCAAAAATAGTTTAAATTTGATTTGTTTGTGTAACCAAAACATTTTTTTATAGGATAGCCTCAATAACTTAAGGTTTTCAATCAGGTTAGGTTTAAGGCTTATAAAAAATTAATTAGATACCATCGGACATACACCAACTAGAGAAAACAAAAGACCCGCGAAACAAACTTTCTTAACCATTTTATTAATTAGAAAAAAGAAATGTATGGCTAATATCTCAAACAATATAAGGTAAAAATAGTTGGTAAAATGACCAGCTCTGTCGGCAAGTTCAGCTTGTCTTTTATTATAAGTACAGTAGGTTAAAAAAATAAAAAGCTTAAATTCGGTTTTGGTTTTTGCTGAAGAGCTTGTTTCGTTCGGACACTACTTTTTATATGATAAAATTAAAAACATTTTTTCTTATTATATTTAATATTATTTCTTTCAGGCTCTTATAGGTAGCACAGACTCGGCAGATCCAGATATTGATATTAAATGGATTGGAGGAGGTTCCCTGATAAGTGATAAATTTATACTGACAGCTGCTCACGTTGTTATACCAACGAGAGAGTATGTATTTTCTTAAAAATATTATGTTATATTTTCTTTTGACACAAACGTGCAATTGTAAACGTGACAGGAATTAAATCTATAATTATAATAAATTTGTAGAAGAGCTGTATCTGTACATTGAAAAAAATAAAAAAAAAGGATAACTAACAGAATGATTTTTAGTCTGTCTGTTTATCTGTTTGTCTGTAGTACGAAACGATAAACTTAGAGACTGACTGACATTTACTTTTTAAGCAATTGTAATCGATTCAAATGTTATATGCATTTAAAGTTTTCAAACAGTTTATATTTGAGAATTGTAGAAACAGATATATGCAACGCTAAGTAACAAACAGGCATAAACCTACGGAGGTGGTAACGAGTCTTGATAACGTAACATATTTGTTAAATATTAATTATGTGGGAAAGGAATATTAATAATTTTAACAATTTAGAACATCGTTTTCGACTAATATGATTATATGTTAAGTGATTGTAAGAAGAAATAGTAAAGATCTTTGATATATATGCTGCTCAAGGCCCAAGCTTACTTAGCCTCCTGAAAAAACCTTCACTAACTTGAGCTGTCCACAAACGAGGGTGGATTTGGTACTTTGAATTTCATGCAGTATAGCTACTATTGTATTAATGTTTTACACAAAAATACTTGCTTTAGTCCATTTGTATTTAAATAATATTTTCACTTCAATTGTTACTTAAGCTTTATCTTTTTACAGAGGTCTAGCGCGCTACGCATTATTGGGTGTTCTGAACAAACAGAATATAAAGGATGGCTTGTTGTGCAACATTATTAAGCGATATGGGCACCCCCGTTATGATCACAAAGGAGATATTAAAGAGAATGATATTGCTCTCGTAGAGCTGTTTGAAAGGTACATATCTAAATATATCAGCCAATCTACCACACCTTTTTACCGACTTTTTCTAGCTTTCCTCAATAAATTACCTACAAAAACAAATAGAGACTCTATGACAGTGACATGACAACTCTAGTTTGCAGGAAAAACTACTATTAATAAAGAGCTCTCTCTATATTTATTTATATTTTAGGGTTCAATTCAATGAATTCATACGCCCAGCGTGCTTACCAGTTCCGGAAAGGAAGATTAAACCGGAGCAGTATACGGTCGCGGGATGGGGCGAGACTGAGGGCTCGGGCAGTACACAAGTGCTCCTTTATGTAACTTGTTTTTTTTTATATTTAAACTTTATACGACATACACTCGTAAAAGCATTGATTCTGGATTTCCAGATTTATTGAGGAGTGATTCTGGGCTTAGAATAGGATCACTCTGCTATTGATGATGTCTTTGCCGGGGTCACTGTGTTCGTAAGGGAAGAGTTTCCGTCGTCTTGTGCAATATGAAGATTGGGATAACCTGTCGGTTATCTGGCTTCACGTTGACTCCGGTCATGTCTGATTCTACGCATGCTTGTACAGGCCCCTAAGTGGTAATGCAGAAACAGATCAGCTCATAAAGTTCACACATCAAGTCACATTCTTGATTTGATAAGTCTTGCAAACTTACTGCCTTTGGCAGGCATGGCAAGGATCAAATTCAAATTCAAAGTATTCTTTTTTATAAACACTTTTGAATCGTCGAATTAACATATAAACAAAAAAGCCACCACCGATTCGGAAGGCAGTTCTGCTGAGAAGAGAATACGGGCTGGAATACGGGCGTGGAAGTTAGTCTGAATACTGAATAAAGAAAAAATGGACCGATCTTATATTATTACAGACTATAATGTATATGTTTTTAATGTTAGTTTCATGTTCAACTTTTGTTCCATTCGGCATTTTCAGACAAACGTACGTGATGAGCTTTTCAAATGCAAACGTGTTTATCAGAGCTTGTACAATCCTGATATAATGATCTGTAGTGGAGGCGTCAATATGAAGAACGGCGACGCGTGTAAGGTAAAATTTATCAAATTGAAAAATGATTTAAATATTTATTCATTTTCTTTATTTATTTAATGTATTTATTTTCTTTATTAATTTACTGATTAAAAAGGTCCAATTACCTACCTATGAATTTTAGTAATTTTTTCAACTACTAAATCGGTTTAAATGAAACTTGCACTGTCAATAAGTTAAATATCCTACATTGAAATCGAAAATGGATCATTTTTACGACTGGCCTCAATGTATCATGTTTCCGTTCCCACTTTTCGTGCTTTGTATTGTTACCAGAACCAGGAAATGAGAATAATTTATTAATTCGAGTGGAAATCGTACCTACCACCGCCCATTTACAGTCGGACAGTATGTTTAGCATATTGCGAGTACTTCTATTATTCCTAATATTTATTTATTTATTTCTAGGGTGACAGCGGAGGTCCTTTGATGGCGTCATTCACAAATCTGAATCATTCATATTCTATAGAAGGGATTATTTCTTTCGGAGCGGGTTGCGGAAAAGGGGCGGGTGTTTATACGAAAGTATCGAAATATATGAATTTTATAATGAACATTGTGTGGAAAAACGAATGGTTGGCGTACAAAGAGAAAATGATGGAATATAATATTGAAGTTTAGGAAACTTATTTAATATACCTACGTATTAACTATTCAATAAATAAAAGTTTCGACCATTTGCAAAAAAATGAAAACTGTAAGAATTTGAGTATTAATTGTCTATTCCTTCTCCCCCCTCAAATCCCCCCAAAATCCTCATCAATTATGTAGAGCCCAGGCTCTTTTATGTTAATTAGACTGGTGACTGATGTACAATATAGTGTAACGCGTGTAGCAATTCATTTAGCACGTTTGATGTTAACTATGCTAAAGTACCATTATCTTCATATATATTTGTGTTTTCCTTGTGTAGAGTCTTAAGTTCCTTTTCATTTTAAAAAATAATTATTCTTACGGAAAATATAATGGAAACTAGTTCTGAGATCCCACTGTCAATGTCACCCGAAGAATCAAAGTTACCCAGATTGACTGTAATATTTGGAGTTGAATTAAATAAATGTTATTTGTGAAATAAACAAAAACAAAAGATCGAAGAAAAAATTGATTACCTCCTTTATTTAAATATTGATCTCTTATTTCTAATTGTTGAACAAGTAGCTCTTACACTGTGAAATTAAAGATTTATGTATAACAAAATAAAAATGACAAAAAAACACATACACAATTGCATATGTAATTTAGAACTTATACATATAAAAATCATATTCTACAAATAAAGATAGAGAAAATATATACAAAAATGTCACCCCCTAGACTAGAATTTAAAATTAATTATAATTAATAGAAATAGCGCATTTTTTCCTTTATTAATCGCGCTATCGTTAGTCTGTGATAATGACTTTCGCGCGCAAATATCTACGTACGTATAATTATGTTAAATTGTTTTTTTTTTGTAGAAACGCTACGAGATGTCTATTATGACTGACTGCTACTTGAAAGGGTTTTTTTTCACTTTTCTAGCCATACAGAATGTTTGTAAGTCATATTATATATGTATATCTTTGAACTGGAAATCTTTTCATACTTTTTCATTAAAATGGCTAAAAAATATTTAAAAAAAAACCCTTTCTAATGTGTAGTTCATGCAAAGGTATTTAATTATACAGCCAGTCCGTTTATTGGTAGTCCATTGGTCTGCGTCTTGAGATCTCATCTCTCAATAGCCCCCATAGCTTGGCGTCAGAAAGTACTTGCCGGGACAGGTCGTCGATTGAAGAGTCCATGTCAACTAGTGGTACAGCATCTTCATCTATGAACTTGAAAACAAAAAATAAATTAGGTATAAATAAACTTTCTTTCCCCTTCAGCTTCGCCTACGTGGTCAAATGTAAATAACTAAAGACTATTCTTTTAGTTTCATACTGTTCAAAAAGCAGAGAAACGCAGATGGGACCTGGGAATATAGTGTTAAGGCACTCCGTTCCTACACTGCAGTTGGATTCTCCATTGTCTGCCAAACTCTGGCGGTGTTGTGTGGAGGGTCACAAGCGCTTCGCTTTGCCGTAACGTTAATCATAATTTCAATAATTTCCCATGTAGTCTATATTTTGTAAATATGTCATTTATCTATTTAGTTGTTTTATAGGCCGTTGTACCGCAGTGGCACTGGTGTTGGTGACAGTGGCTGTGGGTTTGATTCTCGCTCGTGGGAATCAATTATTCTCATTTCTTGGCTGTGTCTTATTAGACTAAAATGCGGTGTTGAGTTTAGCCACTTAACATGCAAGAGATCGAATTAAATTTAAATGCTATTTACCTGTCTTTGTCTAAACAGCTCTTGAGTTGGCATACCAGGGTTTCCCTGAGAACGTTTGCGACCGCATCCTGAAATATAATTTAAAACATTATAAGCTGATCATGAGGCCAGTCATCGCGCAGCGGTGACGTGCGACTGTAAACGTTGTGGTTGAACAGTTTGTGGGTTCGATTCCAACTCGAGGAATTAACATCATTAATATTTTCCTTGTAATTGTTATCTGGTAAAATACAGAACGAATAGGAAGGGCCCTAACACCAGGTTTTCTTACCTGCCGTATGTGGGAAAAAGGAGGAATTATTTCTTAGTGTACTAATCAAAAATTAAGTATACCAGTAAACGCATTGCAGAAAGGTCTCTTCTTTGGTGTCAGAATGACATCTTCAGTCAGTCGAGGATCGTAAGATCTTGGAATCTGAAAAAAAGTTATTTAAAAATTTAACAAATTAAAAAAGTAATAATATAAAAAATATATGAAAAAACAACAAATCGGACTATATAATAAAAACCGGTAAGTGCGAGTCGGACTCCCAGCAGCCCACCCGAGTTAGTTAACTAAGAAAATGTAGGTTTGTAATTTTTTTTATGTGAAATATCGATTAGATTTCAGTTTTTTGAATTTGAATTTATAAGGGCTTCATTTTTACCTTTTGAGGTACGGAGCCCTGAATTGCTCAATACCCAAGAATTTTCTTAAAAGTAAAACGTAAACATTAGTTAATGTTATAAAAGCAAAAGTGTAAGCACAGGTTTTTATTTCTTACATTTTTTTTTTATTAAACAGAGAGATTAGAATAGAGAGAGTAGATTATTTTATACAATATTTAGGATAGAAGTACCTAGAATTTATAACTCTTAAATATGATTCTTAAACACGAGATATTTAAGCCATTTTAAAACTTAAAAACTCCATATAGCGTGGCCACCGACATATGGGTTTTAACCTTGCCTATACATTTTAGTCTGACATCAACAAAATTAAATTAAAATAAGTTTATCAGTTTAGGAGCTATGATACATAGACACGTCAAACTTATAACATCTCTCTGTTGTCGTCGGGGAGTAAAAATTTACTTACAGAGGCTCCATAGCAGCATTGCAGGATCGAAATGGTAAAAATAAGTAGCAGTGTGACTCGAACCACCATCGTGAGAGCTAGTTAAGGTGACGTCAAGAATCTGAAAAAGATATTAATATCAAGATATTTTTTTTCATTTCACCTAGAATAAATAAAAAGGAAATAACTATAAATTAAAAATTTTTACTAAATATCGATACAATAATCTTATTTCAAAATGCTTTACAACATTCGACGCTTAGAACGAGTAGGTGCATGCGATAGAAGTGGATTCGATTTCCGCTGTATTGAAAAATTCTGTTTCAAAAATTCGGAAAATGAAGAAGTAATTGACTTGACTAGAAACTAGGTTGTTTCTGTTTACCCTATTATTTAAATCAGTGTGAAGCTGACAAAAAATAGAGGGTTCTGTACGAAATTCAGGATTGTGATTGGGGGTAACCTTATAGGTTTTGATGATGCCGCGAATAAAGTTAACAAACTTTTCACTACTATTGCATACAGTATATACAGTTAGTATCCGTCGTCGTCGTCTGCGTGCAACTGCTAACGCCTTGGTTGGGTTGGATTGGGACGGTTGAATTGGATTCCCATATGGGGAATAGATTGAAAATTTTCGTTTCCTTGCCCTGGCAACGAGGTAAAGCGTGGTGATGAGCTCTGAAGCTAGGTACGGAAATGTCTTAATGAGAAACAGAGTGTCTTAACACTAAGTCCTCATGTTCCCTCTTTCTACCCTACTTTGTGCGTAAAACAACAGTATTGCTATATCATAAAAGTTTTAAATCAGAAAACCAAAGGTCAATCGCATAGTTATAAACATCAAAACACAAAATGCATCAAACGACACCCGCTGAGCTCTGCTGGAGGTCACTTATTGAAGTGGAGAAATCTTAGTGTATGCTTCTATACTAATATTATAAAGCTAGCTTCTATACTAAGTACGAGTGGAAATTGAACCCACAAACGTCCCGTTTACAGACGCTGTGCCGCTGCGGCACTACGGCCTTTAATTTAATTTCCTTGCCCAAAAACAAGCTACTATTGTTACTAAATGTTAAAATTGAATTGAAGTTCGGAACGAAGGATATTGTAACTTCGAATTTCATTAAAAGTATCTTTAAGAGTCAACAACTAAACTAAATTGTTGAAGGGAACTAACTTCTAATAATATTTGTGTTCCAGATAAATTCTGTTGTATTTTTTTAGCTTCACGCTGAATCCCGCATATTGCAGGTTAGGCAGAGGAAATATAGTGTTAAGACACTCCGGTCCCTATGCTTTGTCATTGATAAACATTCGACGCATAGTGTCTTGTATGGCGGAACTTAATCGAGAGAGATTAGGTGAATACAGTTTATTAGTGAAATTAAATGAATACAGTTCTCCGAATCGGAATAAAAACCTACAACCGTCGTGATTACAGTCACATGGTGAGGCAAAATCTCAACGGTGTTTTTTATTTTCACTTATCCTTTAATTTGGTAAGCAGAGAGAACCTAGCGCTAAGACACTATGTTATCCGACTTCTGCCTATTATGAATAAAACACCGCTACTCAAAGATACCAAAAATATTTTTTGCTAGAGTGTTAAAAAAAATATGATTGTATCCAAGGCCATCTTCGCGCAGTGGGACAATCTCAGACTGGAAAGACGGCTTTTGTGAATTTGATTCTTAATCGAGAAATATTATTGCATTATTTTCATTTCTTCCTTCCTACAAATCGGTGGAAAATGGGGAACGGAAGTGTTTTTATGGGAAATATAGTGTTTGAACACTAGGTTCTTACGTTCCCTCTGCCTACTCTGCTATCTGCAGCATATACCGTAAAGCTACAAAAGTCTTGAAAGTCTACTAAAATTACAAAATTTTTGTTAAGTTTCCAAAACTGCCACTGTCGAGTTGATATTTAACTTAAAGATTAAACGTAGGTGTAGGTGCAAATTAACAAATTAAACTAGTGAGGGTATGTATAGAATATAAATTCAAAATGTATCTGCAGAATAGAACTAGGTATATAACTGAGTAGTCAAGTAAAATAATTTTCTTATTGTAATGATAATAGAATATTAAAACCGTTTAATAAAAGGACACCGATGTAAACCTTTTTATCACGCTTTTATTCAGATGAGCTGATCTGATGATGGAGCCAGGACTAGAATAATGGAACTTTTCAGAAGTTACAAGTAAACCATTCAGGTGTAGGCTCACGTAATTTATAGCTTTGAGGACATTCTTACACCATTTGGTGTAGAAAAGCGAAACTTTTGTTTTTTTTAAACAATAAACTTATTTTGTATTTAATAAATTACAACAGTACTTTCCCATCCAGCATATTCTTGATTTGACTAACCTACTTCCACGTCCACTAAAATACCATCAACATAACTAGAGCAAAAGTACCTAACTATTTTTAATACTATTATGAAATCCTTTCTAATTTGTATATGGTCAAATATTTTCCAAGCTTCGATTTGGTCCAACAAAATACAGCGTTTAGTTTCACCATATAAATATGGAGTTCACTCCTTAACATAGAACATTGTAGGATTAACCATGCGGATGGGTATCGCTTTGCAGGGTGTGGATCTCTTAGCAGAACCTGGGACTTGTAACGAGGGTGTAGGTTTGAGGAGTACCATTAAGTTCGAATTGAGCTCCTTTCCCCAGAATATAGTATATTGTAACGCCACGCCCGAACTATTCAAGTAATAAAAGTCCCACGAAATTAGGAAATTATGTTATGATATTGTTTATGATCGCAATTTTTGCTTATTACTTACTTTCTTATTGTTATTGCAGCCTTATTATTATTATTTATTTTAGCTTCACGCTGTAACCCTCATATAGGAGCATAGGCAAGGGAGAACCTAGTGTTAAGACACTCTGTTCCCCATGAAACGCCCATTTTTTATACATTCATTTCCTTATGGTAACGTGACAATTCAACGATAAAGAGCTTATCATGTTACCATAAGGAAGTGAAAATAATTCATGTCCCTATGCAGGATTCGCACCCAACATTTCGAAAATTGAATGTTACAAGAGGGAGGATAGGAAAATTATTAATTGCATTACATACCGATATGAAAACAATATTATGGGCAACAATGTTTTAGAAATGCTGATTCATATTAACACGGTGTATTAATGTATAGAATAATGGAGCAATGTGGCCGAAATGTTCTACTGGCTCTGCTAAAAATTCAAAGTTACCAATGTAAGTTGATAAATGTCAGATTTTTAGCACGAAAGTTCCTTTTGGAGTAATAAATTATTTTCATCTTCTCGCTCTAGTAACACAACAAAGCACGGGTCCTGTCTTCTTTATAGCCTATAGAATGACGCTAAAAAAGTTTGTAGCTCTATAATTTTCTCGTAATTAGCAAGATTCCCTATCGATTTGATACACCACGTACTTGGTGAATGGTGGAACCTTACGCCATGGTTGTGGTGATTGTTATGTCTAATCATCACAACAATCCCACAACCATAAATATTGTCCTTCCAACCTCAAACAATTTAAAAATCTATCTTCATCAAATCTTCTAAGTAACAACACACGTCAAGATAATAAAACTGTTAATAAAAAGTCTCGAGCAGCTTCCTTCTTAAACCTTTTTATTACTCCTAAATGTTTAAATTAAAACTTAAAAATGAAACTTAAAACCTTAAAATATAGAGAAAAAATATTATAACATATAGGTTTCTCGGTAAACCACTGACCGTCCTCCTTGTCTCGCCGCGTTTGGTCTCGTTACCGTATTATATGCTATGTGATGGAATTTAACTCCGGGCTTTCGAAATTGAAACAACTAAAAATTATGCATGACACATTTTAACTTCTAATTGTCTGAGGTAATTTTTACCGTTGGTACAGTGTAACTTCTTCGATAAACAGACTATCGAATACAAAAATATTTTTTTCAAACAAGTAGTTCCTGAGATTTGCTCGTCCTACCAAATAAATTATTTTTCATATATTAAGGTACATTTAATTGTATATGCAATTAAATTAATTATGGTTATAACTTGACAACTGTCCCTTATTTAACATGACAAAGGCTTGTATGAGGTAAATACTGACATGTTTGTGTCTAATTTTAACAAATTCTCAAATCTTTAAAGGTTCTCAGAAATGGCAACTAAAATAAATTTTATACCGATTTTGTTTAATATTTACATAAAAGTAGGTACTTTATTTAATCATTCTGGCATATTTGCTAATACCTATACGTTTGATTAAATATTATAGTTGCAGATTTGTATTTCACTTCAGGAAAAATTATACCTAGTGGGGTTGAGTTTCCCCACTCAACACGCAATATCTCAAATTCGGGCAGAAGTGGGAATCGGAGTGTCTTAACACCACTAGATTTTCTCTATCTCTGACGTTAGTTATTCTATTTTCTGTTTAAATTCGAGACACTGCCTACTAAGTAGCGGAACTCAACGCCGCAATTCATCTACTAGGCAGGGGAATTTTTGTTTTTTTAATTTTTCTGGTATTAAAGCGGTAATGTAGCCCAAAAATTTAAAAAGTTAAAGACAATACAATTCAATCTCTGAATTGCATTGTATCGATATATGCAGCATCTTTTTTTACTTCACGCTATATCTCTCACATAGCAGAGTAGACAGAGAGAACCTGGGAACCAAGTGTCCTCTCCACTCCGTTCCTCATCAAGACACTTCTGTTCTCCACTTTCCACCGAATTCAAGAAGCATTGCGTGCTGAGTTGCGAAATTAAACGCTGCGCTTTGCAGTACCTACTAAATAAATATTTCGTGTGTTAAAGCAAAGTGAGGCCTTTAGATCTGCAATTTAATATGTACGGGTAAGAAATGGGCAAAAGAATGTCTTAACACCTATAGGTTCCTTTTCCCAAGGAAATATTATTTTTAAGGAATTTTAAGGAAATAAGTCGTATTTTATTTAATTTATAAAAAAATGACTTACCTCAGGCTGGAGCTGAACTCAGAATGCAGTCGACAGTAGAAGTCTCTCTATATATAAGGATCTTGGGCGGGCGGGGTCAACTAAGTGGCATGCGTGGAGTAGCCTACGTTATTAAACTTTTCGTTAACATTTTTTTAAACATATTAAATAAATATGGAAGCTTATTTAATAGAGGAGGCAGAAAAACAATGTTAAGAGTCACCGATCTTAACTTACTATAAATATTTAAAAATATATATATATTTTAGATTTTTGCAGCTTAATGTATATCTATCGGCTGTATAGCTAAACTATCGATATGGCACGGTCAAGGAGAAGTAGGTTCAAATTCAGCTACGTTCAAGCAGACAATTAACCAGCGACCCGCCAACGACAGCTGCACCCGCTTATTTTTTTGTTATAATATAGAAGAATTATACATATTTAATTCATATATGTTTTTCGTATGTATAACCTATATTACTGTTAAGGTTCATCTATTCCGTTCAATACTTTTTACGTGAAATGGTGTGCCCATTATCAATATTCATCCTTACAAAATTTAACTTTTATAATAAAAATAGGATTAAGAATAACCAGCACATCTCCATGCCGCTCGTATTCTAAGATCCCGCTGTGTTCCAGTACACGCACTTGGACCAAACACTATTATTACTGCAATTCCATCAAAAGTAAATACTTTCCGAAATTTTCCCAAATACATATTAAATATTATATATAAATGGACTAGTCGTCACCCGCAACTCTGTGTGAGTGACCTTTAACATGTAAAGTGGACAACCCCTTTTTTTCTGTTTCCATAGGAATTTAGAGAAATCCTCTTTCTAGCCAAACATGGCAAGGGGCACAAGCGTGCGATTGTAAACACAACAGGTTATGGGTTCGATTCCCTCTCGAGGCAATGTAATTTCATTCCTCCGAGTGGGAATGAAATCCACGACCGTCGCATGCTGCTGTGCCACGATGCAATGGCACAAGAAAGAAAAGACAATAAAACAAAATGTAAGCAAAGTCGTTAGTAACAACTAGTCTTATTTATTTATTATTTCTCCCAAAAAAGAAAAAGATGAAATATAATATATAGCGAAATTAATCTGGAAATCTTATAAAAAAACTTTAAAAACAACTTTCCTACTGGTGTATGTTACTTGAATTTTGATTCTGATGGATCAATTGCCTTAGCCGTCAGGAAATCGAGTCTATTTTCTAAAAAATCTTTAATGAGCAAATATATAATTAAAAAAATATGGTAAAAAGAACAGAAGTGCTACATAGTGTGCTGGAAGCTATAAGTCATAGTAGTAGATCTAAAATCGAGTGGTTCCACAATTCAGGCCCTGGCTCCATCATCACATCAGCTTGGCGATACTATATAATTGTATATCATGATCACACAATTATTACAAGTGGCAACAGTTCCAATATTTATTTAGTTAGGTTTAAAATAAATCTTTTCAAGTTTTTTTTAGCTCTACATTCGTCTTGCATAGCAGGGTAGGTAGAGAGAACCAGGGTCAAGGCATTCCGTTTTCCTTTTTGATTTTTTGAAACCTAATGCCTCATATTATGTGACAAGACAGCTAAGAAATGAAAAAAAATCACGCTCTCGCGGGAATCGAACCCATAACGTTCGCAGTTATAGTTAAATGCTGTATTTTTAGGCGCACTAATATAATATTTAAAACAGCCCATATAGAAGGGATGTCAAGACATTCTCTTCGCCAATTTTCGAGACATTGTGTATTGAATCGGAAGCTACACCAAAGCATGGAGAAACAATACTTCATTCTTTCAGTCAAATTGTATTCTGTAATATATATCCAATATGATATTTTCTTACTAGATTTCTTCTCTATCGAATTTTTATAACAATATTCTTCATAATTTACCCCAAATTGAATTTGTGTGGCGGTATTCATATATCAACGAAATAACCATCATTGCGCATTTAGGTCGTCGTGACTCGTGTGGCAGTGGCAAACCGTGGAATTGTGACCGCGACGGTTGTGAGTTCGATTTCCACTAGGAATCGCTCATAAACACGTACTAGGGTAGACAGAGGGTACCGAGTGTCATGACATTCCGTTCCTCAAGCACCGCCAAATTAACGAGACATTACGTATTTAGTTGCGAAACTCAACTTCACGCTTTGTCCTTTTACTAGAGCTGGAAAATGAAAGTAATCCATTGTATCGACTTATACTCGAAGATTTAGAACATCGAACCCTTGGCCTCCAAATAACAAACACATTTAACTATTCATTTAACATCAGTAAAACACTAATTGACATCTCTGAGTGTCTTAATCACTTCCATAGAGACATTTTAATCACATCATTAGAGAATAAAATTCGTGTGAAAGTGGTAAACAAGTTAATTATTATATTAGAATCATTGACTGACATTTTCTTTGACTTTAGGCTAAAAGTGATTTTAGAGGTCTTGTATTTGTGCTGTTATTCTTATCAAGCTTTCTTTCGGGGCCTCCCCCCCCACAACCTTCACAGACTCAATGCTCTAACTCTTATTGCAAATACGGTGGGATACAGCGACAAGGTTAACGTGATGTTAACAGCTTCCTTCCTATATCCCGCACACATCAGGTTAGGCATAGGGAACCTGGGAACCTAGTGTAAAGTCACTTCTGTTAACCACCTTCCGCCGAATACTAGAAGCATTGTTCGTTAAGTGATGGAACTCAACAAGTAAATGAAAATATGAAATATTGCATTTCTTAGAGTCGGAATTGAATCCACAATTTGTCAACTAAATAAAAAATGACTTATTTAAATCCTAAACTGTCATCATCTTTCAATAATTAGAAACACATTAAACACTAATTAGTTACTTTTGAATAATTTCCACTTTAAATTACGACTTTTACGTGTTTCAAGTATTAATAAGGAAACTCAACATCTAGAGATATTTTTTTCCAGTGGAAATAAGTCCTAACCTCCCTGCAGTTAGTGTTTCTGAACTTTTGCGAATTGTTTACTCGGAAAGAAAATAATCGTAAAATCAAATGTGCGCATTTGATTTTGCGATTATTCCGCTCCACGAACTTAAGGTCCATAGTAAATAGTTAAAAATATATATATATAAAATAAAAGAAATAAAACTTAAACTCATTAAGATATATTTTTTAGGGTTAGGCTTGAAGTAAATATTTAAAATTTAAAAAAATGTTAATAAAATGAATCGTATGGGAATAAAGGTACAGCCCATTTATGTGTGTAGAATTGTGTGTAATTTTTCAATTGACAAACTTAAATTTGCGGGCATATGCACTAATTTTGTATGAAATTAACTACCAATATAAGATTGTCTATATTTCACTTTTTGCTATTTTCCCTATATCTGTGCTAAAGGACGTTGCTTCGTCGAACTGCCTTCGCATGAAACAGACGTGGACTGTACCAGTTGTACCACTATAGCCGTTATCACTATCAGTTAGTTAATAGTGCGTAGTTCAATCTACATTTTAAGACTCAACTAAAAGTTTTCTTGGATCAAAAACAAAACTGTTTGTTTAATAGTTCTGTTTTTCTTACTTTTAATAACATTTTAAGTGACCCGTCTTATCGTTGTATTATTGACGTCTTTTGACATTGTAGTTTGCTTGTAAGCAAAAAAGAACTTAGTCCTTACTTTTCCTGTCCTACACATAGCAAGGTAGGTACCTTATAAGACTAATGTGCTAGAAAATGACCAAATTTACCAAGTTGGCTGTAGTTTTTGACATAAAAACATTTCACTATTTCATTTCATTTTTCTTTCAACAACTGATGAAATTCGTATGAAACCCTCATCACTCGAGCTCGATTCACTCTTGACCGTTTTATTTAAATACACCTAATGATGGCATTGTTTATATGCCTCTAAATAGGCTTCCAGTTCTTCCCTAAACTGCTAATAATGTATCATCTAATAATAATTCAGCATGGGCGCAGGAACCGAGTATGTGGTCCGTGCCCACTCCAGAATTTTTACTAACAAAACCCTTTACTTAAAAAAATCAAAGCTAGAGTCAAGAAAGCATAAGATTTTTTCAATTCGAACCATTAACTTCTGAGATTAGGTCGTCCAAACAAATTCTACGCTTTATAATATTAGAATAGATAAGTTGTAATTATAATCTAGTTATAAGAATTTGAAGGTGCAATTTACACTAATTATATCGTGTTTTTCTTACAGTTATTTTAATATAATATACTTTAAGCGGTCAGTGTTGTAGACATCTTATATATTTCCAATTATAAATAAACCACAACTCATAGAAGATTTTCTTTAATAGCCTTGCAGCTTATTTATTTTAGAACTTCATTTTTCACCCACGGCTTCACCCGCGGCTTCGCCTGTATTTAATTATTACACAAAAAAAACAACGATTTTTCTGTTCAAAGATTTAAAGTAAAAGTTAAAGCTAAAGTTTAAATCAAGACATGCGTGTTGAATGGTAGAGCTCACCGCCGCCGTTCTCTACCTAACGAAAAAAGAATCAATTTATACAAAACTAAGTAAGACTCTTCCGTTCTTCCGTCTTGATGTGTATATAATATCACAAATAAAAACTACTACAGGCATTTGTAGTTCATTGCATACAAACAGCAACAGCAAACCTAAATTTGTCAATATTTATAAGAACATTCCGTTGATCAGACTTCCATTTGACCGACTTTTTTAATATCATGCATAAAACACGTGAAATTTGCCTAAAAGTCCATGTTCTTTGATCGCTTTAGGTTTAAGTGGAAGAAATCATTATCGCTATATTTAATGCGTAAATGCTTTCTCGAATATAATAAAAACTAGCACATCGTCACGACGGAATCAATGGCCTTTAAAGATGGATTCCACCGTGGCGCAATGAAGCAGGTTCCAATTGTAAGCGCGACGGTTGTGGATTCGATTCTCACCGCGGCAACGATTATAATTTAATTTATTTCCAAGTCTCCGCAATGGTAGACGAAGCCCGGGGTGAGTTTCGCGCAATTTCTCATAAGTTGAGCGGTACGTGGGGATTGGAGTGTCTTAACACTGAGTTTCCTCTGCCTAATCTGCTGTTTGCGTGAATTCCAAAATTTTCCATTCTTTTTTCTCTCGTAAATTTACCTTTTGTCGCTACTACGTTGTTCCATGTTGTAGCCCTCTAAAGAAATCAAGTCTAACCAGTACTAATTTCTGACATTAAACAAAACTCAGCTATATTATATGATAAATGTGGAGAGCCATGTGATCTCTCATCATATATCATATATTGAACTCTAAGAACAGCAGTAACCGAACTCAAAATTCCAAATTGCAATTTGTGAGGTAACACTTTTGTTTTTTTAGCTTCACGCTTTAATCCCGCATTTAGCTGGGCAGCCCGCGTGAACTTTATCCGCTGAGAGGCGGAACACAACGCCGCGCTTTGCTTCATTACAAGAGCGAAGAAATTATAATATTTAACAAATCATTCCGCCGAGTGGGAATCGAACTCACAACTGTCGTGAGTCACACGCTTGTAGCACAGCGCCACGACGGCTCAAAGTAAAATCACGTTTTAAATTCAACCTTCTATAGATAATTTATTTAATAATTATGTAATAATTTATAGAATAAAAATTATGATAATTAAATTTTCTGGTGAAGCTGAAGCTGCTTGAGGCTGTCGTGGCCTTATTAGGACAACGTCTGGCTAGAAACGTGATAGGTGTGGGTTCGATATCCACTCGGGGGAATTAATTATTTTAATTTCCAAAAAAAAGCACGAAATTGAGTTTCGTCGTTTTCGAATGTATGGAATTGGGGAAAGCGGAGGAAGAGGTATTTTACCTAGGTTAATTATCTCTATCTCTTTTATTTAGCTTAACCCTTTTTTTCGAACGTCGCAAGGTAGGCAGAGGGAACCTTGGAACCTAGTATTAAGACACTCCGTTCCCCAACAGGACACTTCCGTTTTCCACATTCCGCTGAATTCTTGAGGCATTGTATATTGAGTGGCGGAACTTAACTCCACGCTTTGCCTCGTTACCATAAAGAGGAAATGAAAATATTAAATATTTCATTTGTTTACAGTCGCCGTGCCTCTGTGCCAAGACGCCTCAAAAAAATCTGTTTTCAAAAAAAACTACAGTAACATTTGAAATTTGAAAAAATTATGTGTTTGCACGTTTTTTTTCATAATAGTGTAATTAGACCATTGTTGACCAAATGAACGATGTAGTTAAAAACATCTTAATGTTTAGTTTATGGGAAAAATCGATGAGAAGTAATAAAACAAACATATAAATAGGTATATGTAAAAATACATTTAATCTCAATTGGTTTTCATTACGAGTATTTAAAATATTATATATAAATAGCTGACACGTTATACCTAGTATCAACTTATCTATTTTAGCGTGATAAAAAAATAAAGAAAAAACCACGTGACCACTCCGTTCCCCACGCACCTTCCGAATTTTTGGGGACATTGAATGTTGAGTGGCGGAACACAACCCCGTATCTATTATTTGATGTTAAGCAGTTGGTTGAACATTAGTATCGATCCAGTCGTTGTAATTTGATATATTTGTGTAAATGGAGATGTCGTTGTCATTGTACAGGTATATGCCAAATACGACGAAGCTGATTTTGTTCGTTGCCTGGAAAATAAAAAATACCGTATTCAAAAAAGTGTTAATTATCTACTTATATTGTACCTATACTAGCGGCTTATACATGACTTTGCCTTCTCAAACTTTTATTATAAACTTAAATAAAAACTTTATATTATAGCCAAAAAATACAAAATCTTATTTATATATTTCTCCTGCCTGTCGCCGTCCACTGCTGAGCGGCCTACGTCCCTCATCGAGCGTAAATGTATAAACATCCACCCTTAAAAATTTTCATGTTTATAATATTATTAATAATAATTGAAATTTTCATTTTCTCGCTCTGATAACGAGGCAAAGCGCCAAGTTAAGTTTCGCCACTCAACACGCAATGTATCAAGCATGTGGCGGAATGTGAGAAACGGAAGTGCTTAATGGAAATGGGTCCCTCTACCTACCAAACTTATTTAATACTTCGACTGGCAAGATAAAGGCGGCGCTGTGTATTTACATAACATTCCCCCGATTGGGAGTCAATCTCACAATGGTTCCAACCACGGATTCTGTAAAAGTGTCCTTCCTTTCCACCTCTTTTCCTTAGCCTAACTCTTCTACCTGTCCTACCCCTCTTCCCCATTTTACCTATCCTATTCCTCTCCCCTCGGTTTCTTCCATAAAATGGGTTTTACTTAAACGGCCACGTCAAGCCACATTGAAATGCATAAGGGTCATAGATATTCACCTCCATTTTATCTTAAATCTGGTGTTCCCCAAGGAAGAATTCTGTCACTTACGATTACAGTTATAATCATAGTATGATATTCTTACCGTCTCTTTTTCACAAAACAAACCACTGCTGGACTCCGGTTCATAGTCACCTCTGGCTGAGAATGAGCATAGTTTAGATTCATTTAAATGAATTGGATGGTAACAACGTTTTTGTAGTGGAATTAGTGTGTTCACCTGAAATGTTAAAATCGTAATCATAGCAGCCCTCGTAGCGCAGTAGTAGGCAAGTGTGTGATTATTAACGCGAGACATGGCTTTGAGTTCTGCCACTCTACTTCGACTTTTACTCGACTTCGACTTTCCTTTTTCTACACAATTAATAATTAAGAATATTGAATATTGATTTATACATTGTTTGATGATATTTATTGATTATTTTCCTATTAAAACTTCCACTTACATATTTATCATCATTGGAAATCGCAACACAAGATGTGTCAATTTGTGCAGGTGACGTCGGCAGGCAAGCCACCTGGGCCCAGTGAGGTAGACTGTCACTGGACGACAGCAGCAAGATAGCTATGTCGTTGTGTCGAGATTCTGAAAAAAAGAAACAATCAATTCCAGTTCGCGAGGGTTAAGGTGAGCTGTGCATTTGTGTGTATATTCGTATATTGTGTAAGTTAACCGGTTTGATTACCGGCCTACACCTCCCGTACCAATAGCATCGTCATATGATTAATTCTTAATATTTTATTTTTTTGTTCGATTTATTTAAGTCAAAGATAAATTTGCCAGTATCGTAGAAGAATATATGTTTTTGAACTAATGGAAAATATGGTTCTAGCTTGTCTTTATTTTCAATTTTCCGTCCCGAATTCAAAACAATAATAAAAAGAAATGTACAAGAAGTGACCTTATCGCTAAAACAGCGATCTCTTCTAGGCAACTCTAAGGCATAGGACGTATAGGGTAGGAAAAAGGATTGAGGGTGTGAATAATAAATACAAGGTTGTACCTAGTGTAAAAATGTAAAAGTGAAAAAAAAGTTAAAGATCAAGATGCTAAGAAGGTATGAAAATCTTGTTTCATTAATCGTTTGAAAATAAATAATAATAGCCCGTCTGATACTCAAATTTAAATCTTTCCAGAGCCAGGAAGCTCTCATTGTAAAGGAATTGCTAAAGAAGGAAGAGGAATGTAAGGAATTTTCAGTGTTAAATTTTGTGAACAAATGTCGGGGATGAGATCGCCCGAAAAATTTAAAATGCTCTTTTAGATAAGGTGGCGTCAATGGTCGAACAGTACGCAGTGAAGAAGATTGAGAATATGAGTATTCCTGAGAAGTCGTTTTGGAAGCTACTTAAGCTTTGTTCGAAACGAGACGTGGCCATGATGAGTGTTGGTTAAAGACACTCAAACGTAGTGCTTTAGTATCTTTTCGAACACTAGGAAAAATGTAAATATTTTTACCTCTGTTGTAATCATCGTGGACGATAAGTTCTCTAACACTTAAATTGCCGTTGTGCCTGGAGAAGCCTACACTTAAGTCGTCTTCAACGTAGTCATCGACACACTTTGCAGAAGTTAATATAGCCCGGGAGCTAATCTCAAAATAAATTCCAGCGCAAATTGGATTTTTCCGGTCTGATTTCCTGTAAAATGAATAAAATTGCATTAAATTATAGTCTATTCATTTGGGCCTGAGACAAAATGTAAACAAACAAAACACAGCTTCTAAAATCTTTTTTTGATAATATTACAGTTATTGTTATTATCTCTGTAGGGAGATTTTTACAAATTTCTGCTACCCAAAGATTATTCGAAATTATTTTTAAATTTAAAGTGTTATTCCACACGTAAGAACAACATAAATAAGTTGTAACCAGCGTATAAGAATTTTGACATAGCTCGTTAAGAATGTATGGCTGAGTTGGTTAGAGCGCTTGGATGGTTTCCAAAGTTGATTCCAATTTTGATGGTTATTTTTTTTTATCCTGAATATCCAAGTTCCAATTTAGATTACCTGAATATCCAAGTTCTCCACGGATATTCACCTGGCAGGACAGATTTTAAGGAGCTTCTTGTACTTCTTGGGACACCAGAAGGATTTCTTGTACCACAATCTACTTGCGAAGTCCTGAAAAATAAAACTGAATAATGAGTAGGAATAAAAAAATATTTAAACTCAAATTTAAACAAAAACAAATAGTTGTTTATAATTAAAAACCGCCAAAAAAAAAACTCTGAAACGTAAACAAACAAATAGAAATGAGTCGTTAATTATCTTCAAACGGCTGAACATAATATTTTTCGAATCATGGCTAAGAATACTCAATTAAGTCGCATTTCACACAAAAATAACTAAATCAAAATCGGTTTATCCGGTTGGGAGCTACGATGATAGGCAGGCAATTCAAATTTATAATACCGTTGTTTTCTTCGAGGGTCAATAAATATTAAAAATACGTATTGGTGACTTACCTAACTACAGAGTCTTGTTGAGAGTAACAACAGAATTGTGTTGCTTTACATGTCTTGTCAAATAATCTGGAAAATTTAATTTTAATTAGGTTAAAAAGCATTTATCTCTAGAGGCCGTCGCGTCGTGGCGCAGCGGCACAAGGGTGTGACTGTAACGCGACGGTTGTGGGTTCGATTCCCACTCGAGGAAGTGAAATATTTATTTACGTTTATATTTCCATTTCTTCGCTCTGGTGTCGAGGTAAAGCGTGGCGTTGAGTTCTGCCACTCAACACGCAATGCATCCAGAATTCCACAGAAAGTGGGCGTCACGACGGCCTCGAAAAACGCAGCGTTGAGTTACGCCGCTAATTAATATAATATTAATACGGTAAATAGCGTCGTTCGTAATACTTACTGTATGTTATAAACATTTTTCTTTCTTTCTTTTTGCATTCTGGAGTTGCGACCGTCGCATATATAACATTCGTAACATCCACCACTGATTAGTTCGCCCCCTATACTGCTGCAGTTTGCGTCTGAAAAGAATAGTGTCAAAAAAATATTAAAAACAAGCTTTTCTTTACCACGTGTAAAATTGCAACAGAATGTGATCGAAGCTATAAACTATAAGAGCCTAAACTTCAGTGGTTTTCTAGTAGCCTCTGTAGAATTCCATTATTCAGGTCCTGGCTCCATCATCAGACTAGCTCGGTTAACCATATTGCCAAGTTTATAATGATATAATTCTTACAAGTGGGTTAAATTCAGTTTATTACATAACCACAAGTGTAACACCACCAACAAACTACTCGCAAGAGATGAAAAATCATTAGTAATATTAAAATTCTTGAAATAGTGCTTTAAATAGACCTGCATCGCTATCAAAAAAAGTTCCCAAGTCCTCAGAAGCACTGCTGTCATCTTGCGAGGACGCTCCTTGAAAGATTTGCAGTAGTAAAAAAATTACTGCTACAGCCCTAAAATAGAAAAAAAAAACACATGTTACAAAAATATAAATGTTGTAAAAGTAGGGAACACTAGGTTCTCCTATCCTGCGGGATATAGCGTGAATTAAAAAATATATATTTACTAACTACTTGTCCCAGTGTCTGTGTGAAATGAATTTTTTTTTTCAGATGCTCTGCTCAGAACTGAGAACGAGGCCATCAGGTCTGTTGGTGTGATAGCGACAGTCATAGCGATGGTTGTGGGATTAATCCCCACTTGGGGAATGAAGTAATTTCATGTTTCCAATAGGAGAAAGGGCGTAGCACAACCTCTTATTGTTACTACTGACCTAGTCACTACTTAACTACAGAAGTAAAATAGTAATTACCTTAACATAATGAATTTTGATGCAAAAAATCTGTAACAACAAAAAGGTTTTAGTGGAGATAAGATTTAAATTTTTTACAAGACTTGCCGTCTTAGTTAGTGTATGTGAAATCTGGCGAGCAGTAAATCTCCCAAGAGAAGATCGTATCTACGACCTCCGTCTACATTCAGACGCCGTTCCACTGCGCCAGTGGCATCTTTACTTTACCTCCCAATTCTTTGTACAATTCTTTTTTTTACTCTTTTATTAATAAATTTCATTCAATATTTACTCCCAAAGAGATTACAATTACTGATAGACCTATCTTTGAAGACTGGGCCACAGCAGGTATTTATAAGAGTAGGGAGACACTGTATATGTTATATTATGAGAAACAGTTTAATAGTGGTGAAGAGTT
The DNA here is from genome assembly GCA_000313835.2 of Heliconius melpomene melpomene. Classification (NCBI taxonomy): domain Eukaryota; kingdom Metazoa; phylum Arthropoda; class Insecta; order Lepidoptera; family Nymphalidae; genus Heliconius; species Heliconius melpomene. Next base: position 191,650 of record HE671853.1, read on the forward strand.
TAAAGAGTACTTAAAATCTTACTCTAAAATTTTCAAAAGTGTTTGCAAAATTGCTAAATCTTTATTTATTAAAACAAAAATCAGAAATAGTAATAATAAAATTGAAGCCACTTGGAAGGTTGTTAATGCCGAGACTGGGAGAACTAGGGTGAAAGATTCTAATTTTAAACTTAGTATTGACGGTCACATTGTTGATTCCGATTTGGAAGTGGCCATTGCATTTGAAAAGTTTTTCTCTACTTTCCCAGTCAGTCTAACAAACGATTTAGGTTCTTCCACCACTATTGCAGAATCGTTAATTAAAGACAATGTTCCCGAATTTTATAATGGTTTCGTTTTCCGTCATGTAAATTATTCAGACATTAGTGTA